>JABFEB020000092.1:32622971-32637840 GCA_019775895.2 Stomatorhinus ivindoensis
TTTGGATGAGATCTCCCAACTCATGCAGTGCCACATCAAAAAGCTTTACACGCTGGAAGGCCGCAAGGTGAGGTTGAAGTTGTTATAAATAACATAAGCTTTCAGGTATTTAACCCTTTGAAATGTCCAGTGTTTAATCAGGTCTCATTCCTCAGGGACTTGTATTGAAACACTAAGGATATCCCAAAAAATCTGTGATATTTATGTATCGCTACTTTTATGTCATAATCATGTGATCACAGGTGAATTTGTCTTTCCATAATAATGAAAACATATCTTTTTAAATGGCTTTTGCCCTTTAAAATGCTACAGGAATATATGTACTATACAATGGTGGTTTTAACTTGTATGGCACCCTGGGTGAATCCCCTTTATCCGCTAAAAGAAAGAATAACCTTTGGCACAAATTGTCATTTTTATTAAGAAATTTGGAATGACACAAAAAAAATAAGTTAGCGCTGTGCTGTTTGCTATATTCCCCCGCTCCCCCTACCTTGGAGTTCCAGCTGGGCGACCTGAGCAGCCTGGCTTACAAACTAGAATCAGGGCGCCCACTCCAACAAGGTAAACTGACCCGCATGGTAGCGTGACATCATTGACGTGATGTGCAAATGAGTGATACTAAGCCGACTGTGCAAATGTCACTCTTCCAGTGTTTTTCTGTGTGGGTGCCACGTTCTGTTTCCAGCAAGATGCTGTCCTGGGCGACTGCCCACGTCGTATGAAATAACCTGTTTAAAAATGGAATTATAGACATTCTGCCATGTTTCCATTAGGATTTTTTTAACACCACCCTTATCCAACCCCCACCCCCTCAGAGGGGCTTTGCTGTACCTAGGTGGTGCGCGTGTGTAGTTCATTTCAGAATGAGTAACACTGAATAATTTTCTCACATCACAAATATTTGATCACACAACAAGTAGCAACGTTAAAATATTGTAGTAGCTGCCTGTAATGTTACATATTATAGAAGCAGGAATGAGTTCTTTCCCTCCAAAACTTCAAGGTATGGCTATGAACTTTGAGCCCCTCCATAGCTAAAGAAACGTTATCTGACTCTCTTCCTCATCAACACCGGGCACCTTTCTCTTCTTGGGGAAATATTTTAACAAACTCATCTGAAAATGCAATCAAGAATATTTTAATACATATATTATACAAAATTATTGGCCATTATTTTACTGATTTTTATTGAATTGACTAGTTTTATGATTCACTGAGTTTGCTAAGGTTAATGTCATGGTTTTCCCTTTCAGGACCGACATTCCTTTTCCCTTCTAGGACCGGCATGTGTGGTCAGTCTTTATTGTAGTCGCAGAGATGCAGACGTGCCCCCTAGCTCATCACTGGTCGATCACATGGTGGTCTCCAGGTGCCTTCCGTCCTCGTCGGCTCACTGTCATTATTTCCAGGTTTTACTGCCCCAACTGACTCTCTTTCCTGCTTCCTTTGAATCTAATGGTGGCAGCTTTCGCCCATAATTGCAATTGTCCAGCCTCTTTTGAACTTATCGGTAACTTAAGCATATCAGTTCTATTTTTATGTAGCTAAAGGTCACACAGGTTTCTTGCGTACTTGGGACTTGGGACTTGGCACAATATACTAATATTGATAATTAGCTGGCCATGAAAATCAACAGAGAAATATGTCATTGCGAATGTTCTTTTAAGATGTAAAATCTATCTAAATTAACGTTAGCTAGTTAAATCTACCTTTCTCTTGCTTCTCTCCTCTCTGTCATTTTCTCCTTTTCCTCCACCTACAGTCATGTGAAGAAATTAGGACACTCCATTAAATGTTTAGTTCTTTATTAAGAAATATCAACATATTACTATTAAATCTTCTTTCAAATCATAAGTGTAGATAAAGGTGATGTAACTGTTTCACCTATGCAAAAAAAAGAAACAAATTTACTTATTTAACAGAAGAAAATAACTATGATGCCAATTTGCCACTTAGGAAAAAGTTAGGACACTCACATCCATTATTATTTAAAATGCCTAGAGTTAGATTCTGGTCACCACATCAGGTGAAAATGATTAGAACATTATTACAGAGCTTTTTTGTGGAGCCTGTCTTATTTAAGCCATAGACATTTAGTTTGGTTTGCTCTTGATTGTTGAAATGAGTGGGATCACCATGGTGAGATCCAAAGAGCTCTCTGAGGCCTTCAGAAAGAAGCATGTAGAAGCATATGAGTCTGGAAAGGATATAAAAAGATCTCAAGAGAGTTTGGAATCAGCCATTCCACTGTCTGGGGAATAATTTACATGTGGAGAACATTTAAAACAACTGCCAGAATGGCCAGGGCAGGCTGTCCTAGCAGGTTTAGCCCCAGAGCAGATCGCAAGATGCTGAAATGTCTCCAAAAATCCTAAAATGTCATCACGGGTCGTACAGGAAGGTCTTGCCACAGTTGGTGTCAAGGTGCATGCATCTACCATTAGAAAGAGACTGTGCAAGTTCGGTTTACATGGGAGCTGTGCAAGGAGGAAACCCTTGCTGTCAAAAAAATACCAGGGCAAGACTGAAGTTTGCCAGAGACCACCTAAACAAAGACCAGGACTTTTGGAACAATGTGCTTTGGATAGATGAATCAGAAATTGAATTATTTGGACATAGTAACAGAGGACAGTTTGCCGTAAACCAAAGACATATTTTGAGCAAAAGAACCTCAATGCCAGCTGTGAAGCTTGGGGGTGGAAATGTCATGGTTTGGGGCTGCTTTGCTGCAGCAGAACCTGGCCAGCTCATAGAATCTACTATGAATCCTACAGCATATCAGAGGGTGCTTGAGGACAATGTGTGATCATCTGTCCAAAAGTTGAAGATGAAGTCGGGGTGGATCATGCAAATGACAATGACTCAAAACATTCCTGTAAATCTACCAAGGAATGGGTTACAAGAAAGAGTTCTGGTCAAGTCAAAGTTTTTTCATCTGTCATGCAATTAAATCACTTTTATCTACAAATATAATTTGAAACAAGATTTAATATTGATATGTTGATATTTCTTAATCAAGTACAAATTTTTTCACATAATTATCTCATTGGCCATATAGACCATAGGTATCCTACCAGATCGGGTGGATGTGTGGATGTGTGTCCTCATGTGTCTCCACTTCCTGTATCCATCATTTAAATTTAAATTCCCCTGCAGAATCATGTAATCGTGACTTCATGACACTTCATAAAAATCTGAAGCAGAGACGGCTATAATTTGTCCCTGGCAGGCCATCGCTTCAAAAGGTATATAGCAGGAACATTGTGCTAGCCAACACATCTGAAGAGTGTGAGCCCAGAGTGATAGACTGTATCTGTTTATTTCAGATTGACAGCATCCACAGCCTTATGCAGTGCCCCAGCGTGTTAGTCTGTGTTGGGCATGAGCCTTTCCATCCGCTTTTGGTGGAGAACCTGAGGAAGAGCTCAGATGAGAAACTTCCAGGACTAGCTTCAAGATCACGGTCTTCCATTTGCAGTGAAAACCACGAAAGCAAGAAAAATGGTAGGTCACCAAAGCTTTCAAGTCCAGAAATTAAGAAAACAATGCTCAGATTTTGTTGCTATTGTCTCAGACTCTTGTTGGTAGCTGTAAGTTGTTTAAAACCAATTTAAACAAGAACATTTTATTGATGACCCATTAAGAGTAGAGTCCTATATAATTAGAATCAGTTTTGTTATTATAAATTCATGATAGTTGTAAGTGTATCTGAATAGTCATACAGATGCTTGAGATCCATCATAATTGTAGTGCCCATATACATTTTATTTTCTATATTCTTATTCAAGTTAGTGTTCTTCTTTCTTTGCACGGTGTAACAGCAGTCAATTTTGGACTTGAAACAAAGAAAAGTATCATCCACCCAAGATCAGATTCAAGTAACAGGTCAACCCGATTTTCCTTGTCATCAGAAAAATCATGCCCCAATGGACCGCACATGACTCATGACCATACCAGTCATGTTGGTACTTGCCAACATGCACAGGACACACTGATAAATGATGACATTGAGAAAAGAGTTCTTGTTAATAAAGATGGGAGTCTGTCAGTGGAGATGAAAGTGCGGTTCCGTCTCCTTAATGATGAGACCCTCCAGTGGTCTACTGAAATTAAGAAGTCGGTGGGGGATGTTAATGACTCTGCTTTCGAACATGAAGAGTCTCATTATCTACATCCAGGTAAATCTGAAAGCTGTTCAGATCTAGAGTCCAATGTACAATGTGAACCCGAAGAACTGTATGTATCAGAATGCAACCAGAGGCATGTAGATGAGTCCCTGCAGTGCCGAAATGGCTGCAGTCATTGTAAAGAGTACATCTGGATGGATCCTATGCATGGACACATCAGGCATTTTAGATCTTCAAGTTCAAGTGCATCTTCCCATAAAATTGTATGCAAAAAGGAATCTGTGGAGAGCATGCCTACAATTTCTCGATCCAGTGAAGAGTACGCAGAGCATGTCATGCGAAAAGAAACTTGTTTGCAGCAGACTGTGGCTGGAGATACCAAAGTGGAATATTGTGCCATCAGTCACTGCTGTAGCTACAGTGAAGTCTGTGCAAAGTCTGACAGCAGGGGTTCCATGGACGAAAAGTGTAAGAGTCCTGAGAATGATGAAACCAGGTCTAACAGTTTAGCCTCTGTAGGCATCAGAAGTTCACAGAAAGAGCGTGTTACAGTGGCACAGATCTCAAAGGATAGACCTGTATCAGGAATGAGCAGTACCTCAAAGATCTTGGAGGAACTCAAGGGGTATCAGGATCTTGAAGATACTGATGACGATGAACTTCCACCAAGCATATCAAGAGCATCCTTGTGGCCTCATGGCCTCAGTCCTGAAGGTAGGGGGGAAATGGGAAGTGTTGCATCTAATTGCTCCATCACTGCACACAAATCAGTTTATTCTATGAACCATTTGCCACCCAAGCGTCCAAACAAAGCACCTTTCTGCTGTACTCAGTCAGCAAAGTCTAGACCTTACAGCACATCTGCATCTCCTATAATAGATCTACTAGTAAATCAGGCTGAAAATGAAAACATTGAGGGAGAACGTAGTGCTATTTCAGCTGTTTCAAAACGATCATCTAAACACAGAAAATCTCACAACTCTGGTATAGTTTCAGTTGTACCAGGGAATGTTAAGGTAGCTATTGCTGAGAGTGATTCCAGAAAAGCCAGCACTAGATTGACATGTAGCAATGCATCAAGACTGTCAAAAAAATCATATAATATGACCTCTTTAAAGAGTGATATTCCTGAATCATTGATTACCGACATAGGTCCAGATGGACACGATGGACATGAAAGAACTATTAGCATTTCTCGAAGATCCAGGAAGTGTAATGCATGTCCACATCGTGGTGGTTCTGACAGATCCGGATTAAAGACATCTGAGAATCTTTTTGATATGAATGTTGAAGACCATAGTTCCAGATCAGTTAGTTCTGTATCAGATAGAACAAATATATCAGAAAAGTCTATGAAATCTGAGAATTATAAAAATATTACCCCAGTTTTAAATATATCAAAAAATATAACCAATAGTCAATTGAGAAAAGATGAAGAGGTGATTCTAGAAAGACAAGAAACATCTATATCTGCTGAAACAAATGATTCTGAAAAAATGACTAGTTTTATTAAGTCAGAAATTGTTCATGGTGCAGAACAACAAGAGATAGTGGAGACAGAGGAAATAGCATTACATACAACATCAGACAAAATCAGCTTCTCGGCACAATTTAGGACATCCAAGATATCAAATTGTAACGCATCTGTAAATTCAAGTCAAAAGTCAAACACATCTGAATGTCCTGTTAAAGATAACCAAAGGACAATAGATGAGGATCCAGAGAAACGTGCCGTCAGTGAAATGTCTGTCAAACCTAATGAGTCATCAAAATCAAGACAGTCTAACAAGTTTCAGCATAATACCTCACAAACAGCAGAGTCAATATCAACAGATGATCTTTGCAACCAAGAACCTGAGAAAGAACAAGAGGAGAGGATGGACATGGCAAGAAGTGTGCTGTCAGCCTCTGTAAATGCTTCTAATAGGCTGGAGAAATCAAATACATCAGATAGTAACGCAACAGACAGAGCACTGAAGAGGGTAGGAGGAGGGGAGAAGGTAAGCAGGGAGACGTCCTACAGACGTATGGAATTGGAAAGATCAGAACTATCTGTTAGTCACCACAGCTTGCCAGCTCTGAATGATAGTGAAGGAAGAGCAGCCACCACAGTGTCTGCTGGCACCAAAATTTCTTGGAAATCAAATTCATCAGACACAAACCCCTGTGGTGCATGTGATGGAGGCTCAAACCCAATGACACCCTTACTGAAGATATCTGGCAACTGTGAAAACGACAGCGAACTGGAGAGTGAGATAAGAGTGAGAAGTTCATTGTCTGTCGATTCCAAAGCATCTGAAACTAAGAACTCCAGTATATGTCAAAGTAATGACATGGAGAATAGTGGAACATCTTTAGCTGTAAAAATACCAAAGAATGACATAGAGCAAAGTGAAGAAAGAGTTGAATGTGTGGTATCGCTAAAATCACAGGCCTCTGCTACATCCACCAAATCTAATAGCATTACTAACAAAAGAGTTACTAAAGATACTGCAAAATCAGTAACATTGGGTACCGCAAATGAAAGTGGGTTGAAACAAAATGAAGAGAGACTAAAGAGCACAGCATCTTTCAAGGGCAATGTTTCAGAGCGATCGGAAATGTCCAGAGAAAGTGACCACTGCTCAACTAAGTCAATAAGTACTCCTACAAAGACACTTCAAAGCGAGGAACAGGAGGTAACAAGTGTGGAAACTGTTTGCAGAAAAACTCCCACAAAATGCAAAGCAAGCAGCCACTTGGATATAAATGATGACAGAGTACCTTCTGCCTTGTCAAGTGGCTCTGCCAGAAATAAATCGTCTTCGGGAGACTTGCAGCCCCGCCGCAGAGATTCTACTGTTTCAGATGCTGAGAAGCAAGATGTCAGTGAATCTGGTACCGTAATCGAAAAAGGAATGGCTATAATGAGCGATGCTGATAAAGAACTTACTAGAATCGGTGATCATGAGAGCGTTCATTCTGTAAAAAAGTCATCTAAAAAGGACACAGAAATTAATAAACCCACAAGGACAAATTCAGCTGCCATGTCAATAGTTTCTTGGAATTGTGTTAGTCCCAGTTCTTCCAAGAGGGCTTCTAAAAAATATAAGAATCTTGCATTACAGAATGGGAATTCACATGATAGCAAATTGTCTTGCTCACTCACTGCAGCAGATTTATTGAAGTATAGGTCTGAAGATGTTAGGCCAGATACTAACGAATCCAAGACAAATATTACTGAGAAAACTTACAATTGTGTCCTTGAAGTCACAGAGTCATACAAAAATGTAAATGATAACAAAAATGACAAAGGCGGCAGATGCAGACACAGGAAAATAAGTAGCTCACTTCCAAAAAAAGAAGCAGAAGTATTGGAGATAGTGCCTTCCTGTTTACCTAACACATCCCCAAGAGAAGTAGTACATGATTGGTTGAAAAAAATACCAACAGACAGTCCCATATATGATGCTGGAGAGGAGTTTCATGGACAGGCATATGAAATAAACATACAAAAAAATCCAACTGAAAAGGAGGACGAATCTACACAAAAGGAATCAATGACATTTGGTGATGAGCCAGATGTGGCAGAAGAAGAAAACAAAGAGGAATATGACGGTAAAGAGGCTGATGATGGAAACAACGAGCCCTTTGAAGAATCAGCCGGGACACGGCTTCCGACAGTTGATGAAAAACCACGCAGTAAATGTGCCAACAGGGAAGCCTTGCCAAAAAGCTGTCAGTCATCAGTACAGGTGATGAAGGTCCTGTTAAGCCCAAAATTTGGTAGATGCAACAGCCTACCTGAAGTATCCTCTGTATATGGAAGAAAACTCAGCAACTCAGCCAAAGGGCTATTGGATTGCCTTGCAAATCTTCAGCTGATAGACAAAGATCCTGCTGATGTCACAGCTAGGGATGCACGGTACAATGAACTGATGAACATCCTCCAGTCACTTTGGCTCTGTGATCCTTTGGACAACGAGAAAAGTGCGCCATTCAAAAACCATCGATCAGCAGATGATCCAAAGTCCTCATCTGGTGTAGATGTTAGTAGTGGTTCTGCAGGCTCCGGAAAGGGCAGTGATAATGGTGGCCTATATCAGGCACAAAAAACAGAATTACCACTAAACATGGGTATGGCACTTGTTGACCAGAATCCATTACAACCATTGGAAGAAGAAATTGAAATTACTGCCTCTTCATCCAGACTAATTTTGGATGGAGAAGAAGCAGCTATGCTGTCTGATCCAGCAACTCCTGACATAGCCATGCGTGTGAGGGATAGCCCTGTGAGTGAGCAAGAACGTACTGATACCAAGAGACAAGAAGATAAACACAAAGGCCCAGATTCAAATGAAACAATCAGAAGTGATGAATGTCCAAAGGGAATTATAGAAACACCTTCCACATCAAATAGAAGTTCAGGGAATGAAGGTAATATGTTAAAATTGGCAGGTGAGACTGTAAGAGATGCAAGTTCTAGGATACTTCCATATTCAGAAAATATAAGAAATAAAAAAGACCCGGATCCTGTCTGGGTTTTGAATTTGTTAAAAAAACTAGAAAAGCAGTTTATGACACATTATGTAAATGCAATGGCAGAGTTCAAAGTACGATGGGACTTGGACGACAATGTAATTCTGGATGCTATGATAAACGAACTGAGAGAAGAGGTAAGTAAGAGGATACAGTCAAGCATCAATAGAGAGCTTCAAAAAATTCACAGTCGGGCTGGAAGGGAACCAAGACCTCCAATGCAGAGTGTCTCCCGAGAGTCTTCTGCACAAACTGAGCAACGGCGTCGACGTCTGAAGGTTATGCACAACAAATCAGTAAAGGATTCACTTCAGAGAAGTGAAGAAAATTATACTGTCACCGGTACTGATTTTAGCGATCAACGCAGTGAAGATGGATACTGTCCGTGTGAAACATGCATGAAAAAGAAAATGGCTTCCAGACTTCTAGAGCAGAAAAAAAATGTAAGTTCTGCTCCGGTGATGATGGATTTCGATCTAAGAAAAATCCTCCAGTCGAAAAGGGAACCTCCTGCAATTTTAAAAGAACAACCAAATGTTGGAGTGAGAACTGTTGGTGGTAAAAGAAACCAAGACACAAACGAAAATCTTAAGGTCTTGCAGGAGGAGGAGGGGAACAGGGAAAAGGCAAAGCTTAAGGATTTGCAAAGACCTGAAGTGGATAATGAAGCTGATGAAGGAGTGGAAGGTATTAGCAGAGAACAAATCACTGGAAATCAATCAGAGGAAAAAGAGGGAGGTACTGCAGAAGATGATGCCGGTAAGGCAGGCAAAGACAGTGAGGGGATTGATGTAGCTGAGAATGAAGAAAGTGGTCAAGTATACAGAGAAATAGAAGCAGGAGACGGTGAGCCAATGAATGATGGTATTGCTGTTGAAAACAGTGAAGAAACAGAGGGTTTAACTATTAAAGAAGAAGACAAAGATGAAGACTCGGCCAATCAGGGTGACATGACTGAAGGAAATATTGCATCTGCTGAAGTGGCAGAGGGACTCGCAGATGCTGATAAAGGGAAAGCTGAGAAATATGATGCCAATGAAGAATACAGCAGAGCTGTGGCTGAAACCACAGAACGTCATCCAGGTGAAGGAGAGAGAACCCATGAGGATGATGATTCACATTGTGGTAGAACACCTGAAGAACATTCTGCAGATAAAGTTGACAATGAAGAAGGACAAAATCCTGAAACCAGTGAAGATGGTCATTCAGTTAAAGAAGATGGATGTGATCAGCTGAAAGAATTTCCTGAGCAGACAAAAGCAGAGGTCAACACAGCTGTAGAGAGACAGGAAACAGAGAATATTGATGTAACTCTAAGAGTATATGTTGCTGAAACATGTAGTACAGAAGGCAATGCTGAGGAACAACAGCATGGCAGTGATATAGCAGAAGATAATTCAGAAAGATTCACTGTTGAAGAATATCAGAAAAATGTTCCTGGTGAAACTGAGCTGGAAAATGCACCAGAAAGTGCTTATCTGATTAAACAGATAACAAAGTCATCCATTGAGTCACAACCAGGTTCCATAGAGGCAGCCATGGATGAAGACAGGAATATCAAGTTTGCAGAGTCTTCTGATGATTCAGGTGCCTCCAAGGAGAGTCAAGATAGCTCAAGTAGCAAACAATGTTTATCCAAAACTGAATGGCTGTCAGAGATTGGGAATCTAGAAAAGCCATGAATTCACTAAAACTGATGGACAATGTTCTTGAATCAGCCAATCATATTACATTAAGCACTTTATCATTCCACTGTCATTTCACTGAACAGTTTTTCCGATTTATTCTGTAGAATAAAAACATTCTGGTATATTTTGAAACAGGGTTATATATCTGGAAAAAAAGGATATGTATGTATAATTATATGGTTGTAACACAAAATTTACTGTAATTAAAATGTCTTTGTAAAAATGTACGCAGATATTTCTACAGTTGTAAGCCTTAGCCAAACTTGTTGTCATGGAAAGAAACATGAAGGGTGGATCAAATATTGTAGTTTGCATATACAGTATAATGAAATATTAAAGGTTTTGTGATATTAATTAAAATCAAAGTTATTCACAAATATTTAGGAAAGTAATGCATATGAGCCTCAGGGAAGTAGTAATAATTTTTTACATATTGAATACAAATAGTATTTTTAAATCTATCAACAAAAAGGTCTAATTTAATTAATAAATTAATAACATCACAGAAAGATTTCAAGAAATTTGGCAAAAGTCATTTTAATGTTTGGCAAATTATTGTTGTTGATAAGATGAAAATGTCTGTTTAAAATATTACTTTTTCCTTTATATCCATCTGCATTCAGTGAAAAGTTAATACCTTGCTTATTACATGAAATATGACTGAAGGCATAAATCTGTTCTCAAATAAGCTGGGCATTTTCTGATCTTTAATGGTTCAGTGAATATAAAGTATTTCATATAACTGATGAGGAAACCTTTGAAAAAAAAACAATGGACTTTGTATCACATTCATATATCACACATCAATGAGTACACCAGTGCAAATAGCTTTAAAAAACACCAGCAGATCATTAATGAAGATCACTGGGGTATTTATTGCAGATTAAAAACAGTCTGCCCTGTCAATATAATATAAAACATGCAATCTAATATGGACGTATAGGAAGAAAGCAGAAAGGATACAATGTGTTGTGTTAATACCAGGAAACATCCATTCAATTAATAAAGCTAATATAACGTGTTTAACGTATATTTTTTATGTATAGCTTAATTGATGTTGATGGAACCTGACTGGCGTTTGAAGATCCGTTTTGCATTTGGCTCTGATGTTTCCTGTGTTTCCTGATATTTTATATGTATACGTGATTGGTAGCCAGGAAATGCAGTGGGCAAAAAAAAGAAATAAATGCTTCAAATTATGTATAATTGTAATACTATTCTTCATGAAAACATTTTGAGTAAGTGTTTGTTGAGTAAATATTTTAAGACCTGGATTTTATTTCCATTATGAGCATCATTTTGTACCACACCAGGAGTGAGTTTAATGCAAATATATATTGCTTGTGTTACGCTTATATTATTTGATTTGTCTGTAAACTTATATCTTATAAAAAATGAATACACTAAAATATTATGGCTTGTCTTTAAATTTTTTTGACACGCACTGCAGTTTATTTAACTGTGACTTAAATATATAATTATTTATTTATATCAACACCATACTGTACATCAAAGGTGGCAGATATTGACTGGTAGCAGATATTCTGGTAGCAGCCAGCAGGGGGTGATGAAGTCGGTTTTCCTGTCAATGCTACAATCTATAAGTGGTTGAGAGAAGGGAGAAGGGTGTGAAATGAAATGCACTGTTTTGAAGAATAGTTCCAGAGAAATGCTAGTTAATGATAAATAGTCAACATGAAACTTTGGGATGAACTATGGGAATGTCCCTGGTGGATCTGAGTCACGTCTTTCTTACTGTTTCATTATATTTGCTGTAGTGACCTTTAAGTAATGTAGTTAAGCTAAATCCAGTCCAGTAAAATATTTAGATCTATAAATGAATGAAAACTGTAAACCACTTAAGTTGCAATATAGTCACCATTCCTAAGCTTTTTTTAACTTTTTACTTTTCACTCTAATAATGATGCAAAGATGAAATACTTTTGCAAAGCAGATTGTAAACCCAACTGTTTTTTTTTTCTTCAAAGTTTAGAAACGTCTTAACACATCTGATAAGTCAATGAGCTGTGCTTACTCAAAACCACCTTAGCCAAACAGGATGTGCATCTGTGTGGGTTAGAAAATGTTATCTGTGAGCTGAAAGGAAATGAACGGCAGGAATATATCGATTTAAAATGAAGCGAAACATTTTCCAAAATTGCTAAATTGTTAAGTACCTTGTAGAAGCACATGAAAACAACACCTTGCCCAACACACCATACCAGCACTTGCCCAGTATATCTATAAGGCCATTTATGTCTCTATACCCTGGTCGTTATGTCTGTGAGTTGGCAGAATGAAGACACTCTGATCAAACCCTATCATTTGCCAGTAACGGGAGGTTCAACCAGCCACAAAAAGTTGCTGTAGAACCTCTAGTTTGGTCATGAACAATAGATTATTAATTAGATTAATAAGTAGACATACATGTGTAATAGCTGGGGAAAGAGAGAGAGGCCCATAGAGTGAGGCTGAGGCAATGAGCACAAGATCCTGAGAGCTTATTTCGCTTAACCACAAACTTACAGAGCCACGGTTTTTCCGAATTGTAAGCTAGTTAAACTTCCTTCATTATTACATGCCACTCGAACTCCAAAGTCAAAATTAAGGTATGTCTGCATGAATATTTTAATACTGCATCAGAAGAATGTATTTATTAAAATATATATTGTTTTATAAGGCCATATCATTAGTGATCACTGTCATTTTTCTAGGTCCTAGACTGGTATGATTTGGAATCAGATTCTGAGCACATCTAGTATGATAAAAAACATATACAATACATATTTATTATAATTTGTTAATTATATTTGATATTTTATTTACACATTATTTCCAGCATTGGCTGCGTAATCATGGTAAACATGTTTTTGATAGCTGAAACAATATTAAAAGAGTAGAAGTTGGTTAACGTTTATGTGTAATTCTGGTTTAATAAACTTTTTTTCTTTTTAGTCAAATTGAGTAAGGAAAAATATTCAGTACTTCCTTTTCAGTTTAAATGTTTTCAGTTTTTATGGATCTAATTTCTGTGGAATTTGAAGATTTGGAGATCCTGCTGTATTTTTCAGAATAGGACTTCAGCATATGAATATGGTTAAGCTCTCCAGAAGGAATTCTGTCGCGTGTCCGTTAATGTCCGGCATGAAGTTAATGTTTAAGGATAAGATGCTGAAGACGTTTCTGAAGCGCAATTGATCGAATAAAATTTCAACATAAAAAAATCTCAAACATGCAAAAAATACAAGTATTGGCTAATTACCATTAAAAATAATATTCAGTTGATAGTATGGATTAATGTATGTGATATCTCACTATAACCTGACATTATTAAAATTTGTAATTACTAAAAGGTATACTATTATTACAGAAAGAAATAGAAAACCTAAAAATGAACATATTTTGCTTCATTTAATGACTTGTAAATTATTTAGTTCTGCTTGTCAGCTTTATACAAAGCGAATAAATTTTTTAATAAAGTTTTAAATAATAAAATATATTATGTATGTATATATAAAATCTCTCTTCATGATAAACAATCATATATCTGTAGATAGATAGATAGATAGATAGATAGATAGATAGATAGATAGATAGATAGATAGATAGATAGAATTATTACATGTAATGGATAAAAACGTATCGGTTCCTGAATATATTAATACAAATGTTATATCTTGCATCACTGCAAGCAATTAAGCTAATAAAAACTTTATTTTCTTTAGTGATTTAATTTGCTTTTAATATAAATGTGTGTATATATATATATATATATATATATATATATATGAAACAGCAGGTTTATAGTTAATGGTGGTAATGCTAGCATCCCATTCTGTGTCTAATGCGTTTTAATTCCAGTGACAGTAAGGAAACTGCCAACCAAAAACATAGATATGTAATTGCTTATCGTGCTAATCATATTTTATGTAACTTAGATTACATTATTTAAAATTTTAATTTGCATAAAACTACACTGCACAAACATAAATTCAAATCACAATTTATTGCATTTTTATTGCATAGGTAATAGAGTGTCATAGAGTGGGCAATATTGCTGTATTAGGATTTTAAGCATTAGTCCATCATGATTTAATTACAAGATAAATATTGTATCGTTATGATCATTGCATTAAAGACGAACATTTCTGATCGACTATTCTGTGACAAATAGGAGGTGAACAGTAACAGAACAGGATATGAATAGCCCACGATACAGAATATATACATAACAAAATATACGACTCATCTAATTTATATACATAATAACTTGTACATAATAAGACAGAATACAGAATAAATTCCATAGTTTTTGGTGAATGTAACTATCTGTCTTAGAGGTCTTTGTTAGAATTTGCTATTGTCTTGTGTTTGTACTAAAATATCATACAGTGAACATTAATGTTTATAATGCCTATGTACTGTAGACTCAGATAAGCAGGTGCTGATTGAGTCCTAAACTCTAATTAATTCTCATCAATTCTAGTCATTCTTGCCCTGTCTGAAACATTATTCACTTCATAGGCTGGTAAT
>JABFEB020000092.1:32655807-32677763 GCA_019775895.2 Stomatorhinus ivindoensis
CGCCTCCCTGGTGAGGTGTTCCGGGCATGTCCCACTGGGAGGAGGCCCCGGGGAAGACCCAGGACACGCTGGAGAGAGTATGTCTTCCGGCTGGCAGGGAACGCCTCGGGATTCCCCCAGAGGAGCGGGACAAAGTGGCCGGGGAGAGGGAAGTCTGGGTTTCCCTGCTTAGACTGCTGCCCCCGCGACCCGACCTCGGATGAGCGGTAGATGATGGATGGATGGATTATATGCAACATGGAAAAGAAATCAGCCTACTTTTGAAAGTACAAAGACATTCAATAGCTCTCATGTTTTCTGGGAGAGAGTTCCAGAGTTTGGGACTATAGTGACTAAAAGAAAAAGAAAAAAAAAACTTCACGTCACTGCTGTAAAACCTATGGCAAATACCCAGAATCCTGTGTGTAAACAAAATGGCTTTGTTCCAGTACATTTTCCCTTTAAAATAGTTAGGAAAATACAAATCACAAGACATATATGAACAAGCTCCTTCTATGTAACGCTGCAGTCACGAATGGCCCTTTTGGGAAAATAAGCTGTAAGCAAGAAAACAGATGTCATCACCATTTCCCCAGCAGTAACATTTCAGTTACCATTGTATATGCTATGCATATGGTTTTGATAAGGAGATTAATAAATGCTATGACTGCTTAATCAAGGTACAATATAACTAGTCTTTGAGGCTCACCTCAACATCTGTTCTTCAACACTGCTGTGCACAACAGAACTTTTATTCACAGGCATTAGCAACCTAATATTTTGCGATCTTATTTTCTATATTCTATATTTCTATAAGACTGTATTTTGTATCTTATTTTTAAAAGATTCTGTTTTTTGAAATGTAATAGCAAGTTCTGGAGGGAAAAAAACACTTATGTAGGTCAGCTAAGCCTCCCTTTAATACTGTCAATGTAAAACAACTGACCGGCAGATCACTGAATGTGGTGAAGCCACACCTGAGGACAAGATAACTGCAGAAACCAACTTACTTCTTCTACATTAATGTTTTCCTTGGCGCTTGTTTCAAAGACTCTCACACCAACAGATTCCCCAAAGCGTTGAGCATCCTGGGAATCCACCTGCTTTTTTGAAGGGTCATCATTCTTGTTTCCCACTTAAAAAGCAAGCAAACAAAAACACACTGAATTTTCTAGAATAATCCCTTCTTGTCAGATCAATACATTATGTTTCAAAAGCAAAAGCTGATTAATGTCTATTATTGTTAATTGTTGTTTGTGTGTCCTCCTCCTCCTTTTTTCTTGTATAATCATGGTAGTAGGGAGGGTGAGTTCGGAGTGGCCACATTGGAATGGAATATTGTTACACTGTAACTTTAATTTTAAATAAAGTTGTCCTCTGAAGAGGGGTTGGTAGTGGGCAGAAAAAAATACATCACATCGCTTCACTGGAAGAAAAAAGTAAAGCAAAAGTTCACCTAGGATCTTGCAGACAGTGTCACAATTTTGAGAGATCTCATTTAGCCACCTCTTGACATTTACAAAGGACTCTGGATTTGTGACATCATAAACAATAATCACACCATGCGTGTTCCGATAATACCTAGGAGAGCAAGAAAAGAAGAATGAAAGATGACATGAGTTTGCAAACTGAGAACATGCGTTTAAAAAAAGCATCAGAACAATACGAACTCCCAGCCTTTCCTATTACACAATGTAAAGAGATAGCTTCCTTTTTTGGTTAAATGTTTAAAAGTTTTTTCTTTCCTTTGGTTTTCCTCACCGTAAGATCGGGGAAAATTTTAAAGAAAATACTTCTCTCTTTTATATCAGTTTTTCTAACCCACAATGTAAAGACATGAAGATGAGAAACACATGCGGACAGCAATGCAATGCAGAGGAATGGCAAATCAGATTTATTCTATATTGTATGCCCTACCCACTCCAGAGGTTTGTCTACAAAACAATAAAACCTGACTGAAATTCTGAGCACATCATCAGAATAGAATTACAGCATACGTTAAACACAAGTGAAGTACTAATACTCGCTAACTGGGAAAACCTCGAGAATTTCTTCCACACCTATAGCTAAGAAATGCATATTATCCTATTCACAATACTTCAATTACAGGCCCTAAGATTTTTTTACTGAGGGATTATAAAAGGAGTTGAGAGTGATTACGTGGAGGTGATTGTTCTGAACCTCTCCTGTCCAGCAGTGTCCCATATCTGCAGCTTGACTCTCTCCCCATCAATGTCCACTGTGCGGATCTTGAAGTCGACTCCTATTGTGGTGATATAGCTGCCTGCATAGAACATACATTGACAGGACTGCAGGTAGTATGGTGTCTAAGCAAGAGAGGAATTTACGAATTTTTGCTATATCCAAATGGGTAAGATCCGTAATAATGTAGTCCAAAATGCATTTTCTTACTAGCCAGTAGCTAGTATTCAGTTTCTATACTCTCCCTTCATCTAAATGACCCACCTCAGGTGAGTGGGTGAGCTTAACTTCCAGCTCTGCGTCTAAGGATGTACTTTTAACCTGAAGGTTGGAAGCTCATACCCTTGGATGAAGCCCTACTGGAGCTTCCTTGTCCAAAGCATTTAATTACTTTACCCTTTCATACAGCTGGGTGTTTAACAAAAAATGATGTCTTGCATTCATATATAATCCAAAATACAAACAAGAGATTCAACGATTTATATACCATAGAAAAACAAAAGCAATATTTTAGACTACAGCCATGTTTCCTGCATTAGAGCTGATGGACGAACAGGGACTTCATAATCACCTGAGAAAGTGTGATCTGCAAATCGTAGTAACAGACTGCTTTTCCCCACATCTGAAAAGGACAAAAAACAGCAAGAACAAATGGAAAAAATGGATAAAACAAGTATCAGCCAATAAAACTATCAAACAGCTTTCTGCTCTTTGCCTAGAGTATACTGTACTAGAGTACTAGTTTTACTTCTTTAAATTTTTCCAGTATGCTTTCTGAGCATAATACATACAAACATTTACAAATGTTAGCCAGAAATAAACTGACATAAAGCAGCAAGGAATAATACATCAGCTACTAAGAAACTAGTGGGTAAAATTTTTAAAATTCAGCAAAAAACAACATTTAATGCATTTTAACAAAGTAAACTTTAATCCGTTATGCACGAGATGGTGAACTCTTGTAACTTTTTTGTAATTTAATGACAAACTAAGAACTAAGCTTATCTGGAATTTCTGCTAGTTAAGTTGCTGTGCTTACTGCCATGCTTAACATAATGTTGGTATAAATAAAACGCACCAAAGCCTAGGCACTAGCCTTGTGACACAAAAAAGCTTTAGCATTAATAATTCTGCCCCCTTCAACATTAAACATGACCCACTCTGCTTATGCCATCTAAATTTACCAAACAATAAAAACCAATACACGAATTCCTATAAACTCTAAACTACTTCATATGAAAGGGCTGCATTCACTCCCAGACGTGAGACACTAACTGGAGTCTCCAATGATGAGCAACTTGAACAGATGGTTGTAATCCTTAGCGGCCATTCCCCCTCATCAAAGACAGTTCATCCACAGAGAGGAACTCCAGTTGTGTATGATTCCAAATCCAGTGCCTCCTGACCTCCAGTTCAGACTACTTAATCTACAGCCCCATGCTACAATGGCCCTTCTGCTTAGCACTCAAGTTGTCCATTTCTGCGCATTCCCAAAACACTGCTGAGAAGTGCTACTTCCTGTTTTCTGTTGAGGTAAATCTATTGCATTTTCTCCACATCCACGTATTAACTTCCCACGCTGCTTTTCCCAGTTTCAGCAAGACAGACAAAGGTTCCAGTTATCGCATAAATGTGATCCATTGAAATTCATATGCTGCTTATTCCAGTTACGGTCATCAGTAATTTGTCCAACAATACATCCTAAATTCTCCAGTCTTCAGCTCTTCCCAGGTCACACCACTCATCCAGGCCTCAAGGTTTTCAACCAAAGATATGTTTTCCACATATCATTCAACTTTGTAAGTGGAAGAACTGAAACTCTTATATTACATTTGTTTTCCTGTCATACCGAAAATAAAACGTGCCTTTTAAATACCCAGCAGTTATTGTACATGAAAGTCTAAACTTTTATCTCTCTTCTTTGTTTTCTCTTCTCTTTCTCTCCTTCTTTTGACTTCAGTCATCCTACAATTTCTGGAACGATCACAATCTCAGCGACTCCGAAACAAAATGTACTTTAACAGGCTTGTTTTCCTCCATTCCGGTTAACAAATGGTTAGTTCCGCGCGTCTTTTCTCCACTGCAGGGCGGATAAGGGTGAAATCGAGCTTCTTCTTTCGCTCAATTTGTCAATCCCTCACTTCTGTGTTTCCTGGACAAGCATAACAAGCCGATGTTAGCACTGATAATGCTCACTGCAGGAATGCAGAACAGACATGATCACATATGTATTTAAAAAATATGGCAACCACTGGGTAACACCAGAAAGGCGCATTTTAACTCTCGGTTCCTATTTTGTAGGTCTTAACCAAACGCCCCGTTTAAACGAACGATTTTTATTTTTTGTAACTGTAACAAAATACTTTAGGACAAATCTGTGCGAACATGACAGGCTAATACTGCCATTCTGTTAGAAAGTAAAGTTAACGTAATGTTTACGTTAACAATGCAACAGAACTTTTTTATGTCGATCGTCAACTAGCAACACTACGCACGTATTTTCCTGCCTGCTATTAAGTTAAATAACAATACATCGTTCCAATACATACACCGAGCTGTTCGTTAAATATCTAACAAATGGCGTTACTGAGGAGACACTTTATAACCTTTCTTTAGAAGTATCACTGCGATCGTCGGTACGTCACCGTCCGGACAAGAGAACGGAAAGCAGCGCTGCTTTTTCGCGTAGGACAGTCGGGAGAGGCCTGCGGGGAAGTTCGGGCTTCGGGGACAAGGCAGAGCGGTCCGTAGAAGGACGCCGCAGGCCACACCTGAATGCCGAGTCACTCACAGCAACCCCTGGCCGCCCGCCTGATCCCTCCCTCTTCCCCTCAAATCCCTTCCTGAGTCAGGCTTTCTTCTGAGCCCTGTTCCACAGTCCAGCTGACCACTCCTCTTCCCTTCCCTTCCCTTTGTTTTCCCTTCCTAGTCACATTCACCCTTAAGCGCGTCTCATTATTGTTCATTTGTAGGCCTCTGTGATTGAAGTGTAACATTTATTTAAAGAGCATTGCATCTCAAGATTTATATTGCTTAATGCCCTGATACGATCATCTTTTAAAAAGAGCTTTGTATTTCGAGGCTTTTATATTGTTTAGTTTATGCTTTGACTATTTTCAATTTTTTTTGTTTAGTTTAATTTTTGGCGATCATACAAAGGGGACAAAATATTTGCGTCAGTCCTAGTTTGTTACACCGGTTACTAAATTTCATTTCTTCAGTACAGTAAAGTACTAAACTGACTCACTATACGATGATTAATGTATCTAGGGCTCCATTTGTGCCGGATTCTACCGGAACGCGTTCCTATTCCCATTTGCGAATCGCGTGCTCCCCCCTCCCCATGAAATGTAGCTGTAAAAAGTTTACTTACAAGCAACCACCTAGTCGATGGGAAAAGATCCTGCAAATTGTCATATAAGTGAAATGTGCAATAAATTAATGGGTGTAGTTCCTATCCAACATGTCACAACAAAGATTCAGAGCGTTCAAGTAAAAAAAACATTAACTTTCACATTGCCAGGTGATCTATTCAGTACTAATAAAAACTGAATGGGTTGGTGAGTACGGGACTAGTATGGAGTAGAAACCAAGGAACAAGACTTTCTGGGAAATACAGTGCTGTATTACTAGTTATTAGGAGCCCATCACTGAAGCTGCTAGGTCCCTGTTGTAACTGAATTTTGTACTATTACTGTACTTTATGCCAAAAAAAGTGTTTTGGCTACTAACTGTTGATGGGGGCCCTCTTGACTTGGTTCCCGGCGGCTTCGGCTGGGGGGTTGGGTTGGTGAGGTATTGCTTTATTTTTCTTCTTCTTATTATTATTATTGTTGTTGTTATTATTATTATCATTATTATTATTGTTTATCTGTTTGTTAATTTATTTTCATTTTGCTGTTTGTTTTGTGGGGTTTTCTTGTGTGTGACAATCAGTCTGGTCTTTTTTTTATTTCTCCCTCTCATACTTCTTCCCTCATCCTTGTTCTCTGTCTCCCCCTAACCTCTCCTTGTTGTCTTCTTTACAAATATATGGTGAAGGGCATAAAACAAGAAAAAAAGAAACATTCACAGGCCACAAATTATGTCTAGCCTTCATCAAATTTAGCACAGATGATCTTCGGGCCAAGCTTCACAAAACATATCTATGGAAGAGGCTTAGGGCCACCATGGAAATATTATTTTAATTCTGACTTTAATGTCAGAATTCCGACTTTAATCTCAGAATTCTGATTTTATTGTCAGAATTCTGACTTTTTTCAAAACTCAGAATTCTGAGGAAAAAAAACATTAAAGTCAGAATACTGAGAAAAAGGTCAGAATTTTGACATTAAGTGTCAGAATTCTGACATTAAAGTCAGAATTCAAATAATATTTTCATGGTGGCCCTAATCCTTTTCCGTACATATCAGATGGATTTTTGATTTGCCAAAAGAAAGTTTTGATTTAACAAACAGGAAGTGTGAACATTACTCTCACCAATGCTTTGATGGCTTGATGTATTTACAACCATTTCCTGAGGATGTTAAATAAAATATATATTATTTGACCACTGCGGGGTATTTCCTAATACCTTTTGATGTGCTGGCCTTCAAAAAATAGTCTTGAGAAGATGAAGACAGGACAACCTAGGAAATCAACCAAATTTGTGGCTGCCATTTTGGATTTTACAAAAATAACCCTTAACAGTTCAAGAACTACAAACCTTGTCAAATTATCACCAAATTTTACCCAAGTGATCTTCAGACAAATTGTCACGAAATTACCTGACAGTTATTTTAATTTTCAAACCACTTGTCTGTTACAGCCTATCAAATCTGGTAGCAACGATGCCTGGAGGTGAGCTCATATAGAAAACGGGATGAAAACGAAGCAGACAGGTAGAAGGACCACAAGGACAGGGACAGAGACAAAAGTGCAGATTGCAGGGGAGACAAGAAGATCAAGACAAGAGTATAACAACCGGGAAATAAGTTAAGCAGAGGCGGTCTTCTGGGTCCCAGGATGTTGGGCAGCGAACCAGGGCTTTCTAGGTTCCGAAGGGTGAGTGGGAACAGTTGGTTCCCTGAGACCCATAAAGCTGGGATTGAAATGTGCTTGCCAATTCTTTTCTGCAGAATTGTTCAAGTTCAGTCAGATTCTATGGTGAGCAGCAATGGGCTACTTTCTGCAAGTACATCCACAGAGTTTCTTTTCGATTTAAGTCAGGGCTCTGACTTGGCCACTCAAGGACATTCACCTTCCTGTACTTAAGACACTGTGTTGTTCTTTTAGTGGTATGTCTGTCTATGATCGTTGTCATGTTGGAAGGTGAATGACCTACCCGTCTTCAGCTGTCTAACAGAGACATGCAGGTTTTCCTCAAGAATTTGAGAGTACTTGACAGCAACTATTTACTCTTCAATCCTGACCAAATCACAGATCCTGTTGAAGAGAAATATCCCCACAATATGATGCTGCCCCCACCATCTCCCAAGTGTGTTTTTGCATAGAATAAAGGAGACTGAACGTGGCACTTTTCAGAATAGGTTTCTTTTTTGCCTTCCATATTGGCTAGCTCTGTGTAAAGCTTGAGAGATCAAACATTCCCAGCCATGAAGCTTTGTAAGCCCTTCAAAATTGCCTTTGGCCTACTGGAAGCCTATCTGCCCTTCTAGCTCAGTCACCCAGTTTGGAAGGACGGCTTGACCTAGGCACTGTGTTGGTGGTGCAATACACCTTCCACTTCTTAATGATGCTCTGAACAGCACTCAGACAGACAGCTAAAGCTTCTGAAATGTTTTTATAGCCTTTATCTAATTTGTATAAAACTTTAAAACACCACTTTCCCAACCATGTTGAACTCTTTTCAGAACCTTGCACTACTAGTAGTGAAATCTTCAAGAGACAGCATGGTTTTATTCTGAAGTAATCAAAACCACTACAATTGATGTCAGGTGGAGAAAGTAACCTAGTGTTTGATCTGGCATCTGATGGCATTGCTCAGAGCAAGTTTAGATTGGTACATTCTAAGAGGCTGATCATTTCCCAAAACCAGGTATTTCACAAATTTTAATAATTGTTTAATAATTGTTTTAATATTTCACATTGGCAATGAGGGCTATAATGTGTGCATACACTTAAAAATTGGACTTATTACTGCTTTACAGCTTTACTTAATGCTACTTTATTTTACGGGGTGTAATATGACAAAAGGTATAGATTTTCTATGGGTATGTATAAAGGTCAGGCATTCTACACTCTTGGAGCTGTCACTGCCAAAGCTTCTGTTCTTAATTAAAAACTCTAACAAAGGCAGTTTATGTACTGTGATGTTGTTTTCTGTTGTGTTCTGTAACCTTGGCAAGGAAAGGTAGTTTTGATATAGGTCTTAATGTCACAACCTGTCTGGTCTATCCCCAGTATGGCCAGCAGGGGTCACTGCTGGCCCTCTGGAACCGTCTTAATTCTTCCCAGATGTATTCTGCTCATTATCCCCAACCCCAATGTGGAAACACTAGAATTGTGTCAGTCCCTCATTAGTCTTGTATATATGTGCTTCCTAGTCCTGTAATCCCCAGTTCTGTCATTGTTCCCTGTCATTGACCCAGTTCCCACCAGGTCCGCAGAAGGACCTGTCCTATTCTCTGTTTTATACAAATAAGGTCCCCATTCATGGTTCTTTCTGCCTTCCCTCACTCTTGAAACCCAATAAACTTAATTCTCAAAAAGCCCCAACAGCCTGTACCTCTGCCTTAGCTATGATCATCTTGCTGACTGGATACCCCACGTGCCTTAGATCCTAAGACTAAAGGGGTCACCAGAGCTGCAGGATCCACCAGAGCCACCTTCCCTACTTGCAGAGGACTTCACCCTCCTTGACAACCACCTAGAGTAGAGGTGTGATCCCATAAAATGCTGGATCCCCGAGGTCAAAGGGCTCCTCCTTGTATGCGAAGGAAGTGCTGTCAGGACTCACCCCATACATGGATCCCCAGGAGGTATAGAAAGTCTGGAATCTAATGAAAGAATTGCAACTGCTGTTTGAGGGAGGGCAATGTCATCTTGCAGGTCAGCCCACCGCTTCTCAACAGTGAGACATGGTTCAGCCCTTGGCTGTCCTTCAACAGGGTTTGGCTCCACCCACTGGTTTGCCTCAGGCTGAATCCGTTGTACTGTCTGCCGGCTTCCAGCAGCCACTTGTCACAGCGTCTCTCCGCAGCTCATGCAGCTACCTGCTCTGGTTGAGAAAAGAACAGGCAGAGGAAACTAGCTGGGCCCACGTCTCCAGTTTCGCCTGACCCTCTGCAGCCAAAGCCCATCTATGTCAGACCCAGGTGAGAGCACTTCCTCCAGCCAGGATACCCTCTGGGCTATTTCGGTGGCTGTGTCTCGCCTAATATCCCACAGGAAACCTCAGTAGACACAACTGTGGCTTTATTGGTACCACTAAGCACCCTTATTGCATCTTGCTCGCCTCCAGGTGCCTACTGCTGCACCCTGTTTTCCTGGCAGTCCCTTGGTGCTCTTCATACCTGCTGTGCTGTTGACTCCCGCCTCATCTCCTGGTTTCCTGATGGTACCCGTCTTGTCTCCACCTCATCTCCAGGTACTCTGTTGGTACCCACCCCATCTCCTAGTTCCTCAGTGATACCCTCCTCATCACGGCCCGGCTAGCTTCCATCTCCCTGGTCACTGCCCAGCCAACTCCCTGGATGCTGCCAGATTGGGTTGGATAAACCATGGGCCCCCGCCTTATCCCGAGACATATGCCAACCTGGACCTGAAGTCCTGGTGCAGCCACCGGTGTCACTTGGGGCCCTAGGGAGGGGCCAGCCAAGTCTCCATCTCCCAGTGAGGGAAATGGGGCCACACTATGTCATCTGTGATTTGAAATCTAGTCAGTCGATCAGTCAACTCGATTTCACTGGTTGTAGAGACAAATCCAAGTAAACTGGGTTTGAGGGATTAATAGCCTTATTTCTGGTATTAAATAAAACCCTAGGATTTTTATTATTTACAGCCATAACCTTTGTGAAATATCATATTCTAACATCCTTAAACGTGTTTTGACATGTAACAATATAAGCTTTCAAAATATCGTAGGACACATGTTATCACTCCTTCTACCATTTAATCAAAGACATACGTTTTCAGCAGTAACAACCCTTGTTGAATCTCCTCCAAATTTTGCACAGATGATCTTCAGAGAAAGCCTCGTGAAAGTTTAAAAGATTTTTTTATTTCAAAATCATTTGTCCATTACAGCCTATCAAATTCAGCAGTGAAGATACCAAGCATGAAGTGGATTGATATCTTGGCCTATCTTTGGTAAATTGACATGAGATTTGCTGCGAGTGCATGTAACTATACCTTTGACAAAATAACATAAAGTTGTTCCCATTGCAAGCATGCCCTGGTAGTCTGCTTGGTCCCATTTTTGCTGCTTGCAGTTATATTATGTACTTGTCTTTCTTTTTTTCCCCTTCATCAGTCAAAAACACAAAAGCTCTTTTACATGAATTTTGTTTTAGCTATTATTATTATTATTATTATTATTACTATTATTTGCAGTTCTACAATAATTCCAAGTGATATTTAACAATAACTCTAATGCATCTTTAAATCTTGGAACACTGTTGCTTGACCACAAAAAATATCATAATTTGATTTCTTCAGTTTTTCTCCTTTCAATGCTGTTTCTCAGAACCACAATTATTCTTCCTGCTGACACATTCTTGATTATGAAAAATATGCTTATTTATACACACATTATTTATACACATTGTGATTACCAGTCTTCTATTTGCTTGATATTTTTGCACATTAGAAACCACAGAAACTATAAACAATATTTATGCTTCTTTTGTCATGCTATATTGAAATTACTGGGCACAACATCGCAGGTTTTCTTCTCTTCATTTATACTATAAAAACACAAATATTCACTATAGATATCCAGATAACCCAAAAAGAGATTTGGGACATGAAAGCTGCACCCAGAGAACAGTTGCATTCATCACGCATTTGTGGTTTGGGACATTTCATCCAATCAACTGCTACAGATTTGCTAATTATGGCTTCATGGTTCATTTCCCCACTCTTTAGGATCCAATAGGAATTTCCTTTGAAGAAATACAGATCTCCTAATAAGCAGGTGAGAAAAAGAAGCTCATTATCGCATAAGAACAGAAGATACAAAGGAATAATTTTATATATTATTATACATAATGTGCCTCAAGTTAGCCAATGTGAGTGTCTTGTTTTTGTATCATAATTATTTGTCTTACCATCTCCCCAGCTTATGACACCGTCAGGGTCAGAAGGCACTCCTTTCCAGAGGGTTGTCTTACGAGGGTATTGCCCATCCATATTTCTTCCAATCTGCCTTTCATCATCAAAGCCCCAAAATTCCCCATTACTGAACAAGTATGTCTTCCCATTGCGTGCCCACACGAATGCTGCCTCCACTCTCTGCACATTTCTCCCATCAGATGTTTGCATACGCCATTCAGACAGTGGGTGTGGGTAACCAGGAAGAGATATGGTTTCTTTGAAGACCCAGTACTGATTGCCTGTACACAGAAAAAGTCAATCTCTTAGTGATATATTCACAAATATGAGATGCAGATTACACAGTTATTCATAGAATGCTGCTTTCTTACCTATAAAAAAGACAATATTGCTGTCACTGGTTCTCTCATATACTGCATCAATTTTGTTGGTTTCAGGTGGAAGACCAATCCAGAAGTTTTTTATCAAAGCTGGAGTGAAAGACATTAGCGAACCTGACGGCCGTACCCGCCAAAAATATGGGCCTAAAAGACAGTAAGATGAATGAAAAACGATAAAATGGATAAACAGGAAAAAGTATAATAGTGAATATTAGTTTCACAGGTTCCTCCAAAGCCCCACATTGTGAAAATGCCACTCATGAATCTTATATTTTTACATTCACAAAGAACACACTACTGGTAGGTTACTTTTACCTTTGAAGAAGAATACCTCGCCTCTGATATTGACCACAGCATCAAACCCCCCCTTACAACGATCAGGAAGGGAGGGGTCTGGGCTAGGGAAGGGAAACATGGACAGGGAACCATTGGTCAGCACACTAAACACAACATACAAGACAGCAATATAAACAGACTACAGTCACTTTTACACACATTTTAACAAACTGTGCTTCCAATGTCTTTATTATAACAGGTATACAGGTTCTTGACATCACTGTTGAGTTGGTAGTTATGTGATGTATGTGATGAACGTATTGTGCATTTGCAAAGAAAACTTTGATTTGATTTATTAATAACATTGCTCACCGTTGTGTTGGCTTTGATGGGGGAGGATTGGGCTGATGTGGCTGATCAGGAATAGGAGGAATCCCGGGATCAGGTGCAACTCTGTCATTCCTTTTCCCTTTGAGAATCAAAAAAGAGCCAGCAAGTATTATACACATTATTCAATCATTACATGTATATGATGATATGAGACAGAGAATCAGTGTGATCAATGTAAATTGAGTCATCAGAGTGTGATGTACACACTGGGTAACAGACAAACCCTTCCAATGTATGGTAGCCCCATACCGTATAGTGCCTGGATGCCCAGCTTGTCATCCTTTGGAAGTGTGTAACTATTTATGTCCTGTATTGCTCCTTGGTAATAAGGCCTCATAATGGACAATTCAGCGGATGAATGCGAGAGTCCTAAAGCATGACCAAACTCATGGACGGCCACTGTAAAGAGGTCAGTGCTGTCACTGTCACCTGAAAGAAATTCATGAATTTGGAATGTTCATACACACTGCGTAATTTAATGTGTCATATTCTACCACAAGCATAACTCCAGGGCTATCATTCAAATAACCTGGCTATTCTCTGAACACTTTATACATTTATTTTATACACATTTTTAAATTTAGCAGATGTTTTTTGTCCAAAGATAGATAGATAGATAGATAGATAGACAGACAGACAGACAGACAGACAGACAGACAGACAGACTGACTTTATTAATCCCTCGGGAAGGTTCCTCCGGAAAATAGCAGCAACAATATACCGGCATAATAGTACAGTTACACAATAATAAAGTAATAAGTGATACAGTAATAAAGAGTAATAAATAGCGGTGGGATCATAGTAATAATAAATAATTATTGCACGCGTCAAGTAGTAAAATGTCCATATATCCCCCCTCCTGTTCCCCTTCCTGCCCCCCAGTGAGAAATTGAATAGTTTGATGGTGTGAGAGACGAAGGGATTTTTAAGTCTGTTAGTCCTGGATGTGAGGAGAAGCATCCCGTCACTGAGCATAATCCTCTGGTTCCTTATGATACTGTGCAGAGGGGTGCCTGACATTATCCATAATGGCCAGCAGTTTGTTCAGTATACAAATCAGGATCATAGTGAGCTGTCTTTGATAAATGTATTTTCATTAAGTGATAAAAGAATGATGAACAAAAGAAATGATAACTAAAGAATAAATAAGGAGTCTGTATACACAAGTTTGGGTTTATAATGTATTTTTAGTTATGAACACACATATACACACACAGATATCCGTCAACCTGTGTCCTATCGAATAATTTTAGGGCATTTATTTAACCATGTGTGTGGCATGGGGCAGGAAACAAAACAAAACCAATTGTGCAGCCACTATAAAGGTTTAGTTAAATGTGTGTGATATTGTGTCTTATGTTATACTGGCAGTCCCCAGGGTAGGAACGTTTGACTAGTGGACAACTTGTACTCAATGACTACCACAAAGCCTATTACATAAAAACTTTGGGTTAAAGGGCCAGTTCACCACAAAACTAAAAAATATATGTTTCAGAGGGCTTTAGTGCTAACTATCGAACTGGGCTGTTCTGCTGGGAGTTGTCTAGTTTTGGAGATATCGGCTGTAGAATTGTTGGACTTCTTTCAAATATGATGGGGGTCAATGGCATTCTTTTTGTGGTGATTATAGCGGCAATACATTTGAAAAATTCAACAGCAATATGTCTTACCCGAAATCCTGACCCAGTTAATTCACATTCTATGGACTTTGTAGTGAGAAGTTTAATGTACAAATGATTTCCTTCTAACAAACTCCACACACCAATCATATCACTGTGCAGAAGACATTTCTGGGTTGCTTGTGATCATATCTTCTGCATAGTGATATGATTGGTGTGTGGAGTTTGTTAGAAGGAAATCATTTGTACATTAAACTTCTCACTACAAAGTCCATAGATTATCTTCAATAACCAGGACCTGATTTTTGGTAAGAGATAGTGCTGGTGAATTTTTCAAATGCATATTTCAGGCACTTTATTCACCACAGAAAGAATGCCATTGGGTTCCATTATATTCAAGATATTGACCAAAGTGTAAAGGAAAAGCGTCCAAGGAATGCTCAACATATATGTGGGACCTCCTTCAGGACAGCTGGAAAAGCAATCCAAGAGGCCACCTCATGAGTCAGATGTAGAAGAGATAGTAGGGTCAGTCAGTCCCTGGAACAATTGGGGTTAAGGGCCTTATTCAAATGCTCAATGATGGGGTCACTCTGCTGACCACAGGATTTGAACCAACAACCTTCTGAGTCCTAACCCCACAGAGCTACTCCCGGCCAACATTTTTTAAACACTTTTTTGGTCAGTACATAATTCCATATATGTTATTTTATAGTTATTTGATCATTTTATAGTTATTTAATAGTTGTACTATATCCATTCGTCCATCCATCCATCATCATGACTGCTTAATCCCCATTGGGGTCATGGGGAGCCCGCAGCCTATCCCAGAAACAACAGGCGCAGGCGAGAACCAACACACCACAGAGTTATAGTATATTTTTATTCTAAAATGCAGAAAATAGTACAAATAGACCATTTTAAGGGTAGGTGTGTCCAAACTTTTAATTGGCACACACACACACATACATACAAATAAGTTTGTACCTCCAAAGCTCCATATTTCATCATCATCAAAGTGCGTGTCTCCAGCCATTTCGTGATTTGAGGGAAAGAATGCATGTGCTAAGGTTCCTCCTTTGCCATCAAAGGGGTACCCATCCTGATGAAAACGACTGGCAAAATACACCCTGATGTCCCCTTCCTCTTTCAGATCTCTCTTATAGTGGAAGTTCAATGGGATGACATCACTCCATACTCTGAATGCCTGACTCAAGAGTTGCTTTACTAATTCAGGGTTAAGTTTTGATGAAGGAGACGGATAACTGTTGAGACTGAATAGGAGAAAGCATATGAAGAAATTGCAGCAATGAAACAAGAAGAAATTCTTTAAAGTTATAGCTGTGCACTAACGCAACACGAGGATACATTGTTATTTAGCTAGTATTGTGAAAACAGAAATATCAACATAGACACTAAAGGTGGATCAGTCCGATATTCAGATTGGTATTAGTACCGATCCCTACTTATTAGACCATGGGTCCCCAATTTTCGTCCTGGAGAGCTACATTCCAGTAGGATTTCTATCCTATCTGGCCTCTGATGAGCCATACCTGTTCCTGGTATTTACCTGGTATTTACGGCAGTTGTGTATCAGAATTGGAACAGAACTAAAAAAATGTGGTCCATCCCTAACAGACACCATGCAGGTTCTCAGGTGTTCTCAGAAAGGGCTGTATTACAAATGACATCCTGAAGGTGACACTCTTATTTTCATGAATGCAATCATACTATACAGACCTCCAAGTGATGTCAGTTTTATGCCAACGTGACCCTGATAACACATATCTTTTTCGTCTCCTCTTCCTCAGGTTATCTTCGGGTCTCATTATGTCAGGGAGAGAGCAACGTGGTGTAGACATAAGGCGGACAGTATCCGCATCTAGGACAGAGATCGTCATTAAAAGGATGTCAGTGACAATGTTAGTATCATTTGCCAACAAAAATAAGCATTTATGTAGTGTACTTTGAGTACACATCTGCACATGTTCAACAAGTAATATAAAGTTGGGTTACATTGTCGTTCCATACAGTGAGTATGTGTCCATCAAACATAACAAAACTTTGATCACCTGGATCACTTTGAGTCAGGTATGCGGAATAAGCGGTATGGCAGGGAAACAGACATACCCAGTATTCCAGTCACTTTCAGCCCAGCAAAGCTCTGCATCTCCTTAAGTGCTTGTTTAATCTCGTCCATTGTCTGAAGCATCCCTGTGTGGGAATCTGGTGGGGGCAAGTATCCATACCGACTAAGCCAATCCTGTAAACAAGATCATGTATCGTCAAACCACCATGTAATCAGGAAAGTATTTTTGTGAACCTGTCAGAATAACTTGAAAACAGTATTCTTCCAAATCCTAACAACATGTCTCCATTTCCTGCAGAGGCTAAAGAAAGCTGGTCTCACCCTCCTATCCTCCTCACCTTTTACAGAGGAACTATAGAGAGCATCCTCTGCAGCTGCATCACTGTAAAGATCAGTAAATCTTTCTTCACCAAAGGAAGCTCCACAACTGCTGGACCCCATGACCCTGCCCAATACCCAGTCCATACAAGCACTGAACAGAGTAGGAGCAAGAACACACCCCTGACGAACCTCAGAATCAACTGGGAAGAAAGCAGAGGTTCTCCCTCCACTTTGCACAGCACTCACAGTACCAGTGTACAGGCCAGCCATGACATCCAGTAAGTTCGGGGGGATCCTGTAAAGTCTCAGAATGTCCCACAGGCAACTCAATCAACTGAGTTGAATACTTTGCGAAAATCGACAAAGGCTGTAAAGAATCTCTGCCGATATGTTCACTTGTGGTCGATGAGAACTCTCAATGCAAAGACATGGTCGATGTGAAACCAGGCTGCTCCGGTGGCTGACAGGCAAGCAAGTGATCATGAATCCTGTTAAGGATGACCATAGCAAGGACCTTACCAGGCATTGAATGTAGTGTTATCCCCCCATAGTTGTCGTAATCCGGGCGATCACCCTTCCCACCTGACTCCCAAATGGAAGCAAAGATTGCTTGCAACACCAAGAGAACAGCCTTACCACCAGCCTGGAGAAGTTCACCCCAGATACCACAGATTCCTGTGGCCTTCCCTACCCCCAGTTGATTCACCACCCGTGCAGTCTCAGTGGCACTGGGTGCTTCACAGCTGATTGGAGGATCAGCTTTGAGATATCCAACATCCTAGCTGGACGGTCAGATTTAAACAACTGCTCAAAGTAGCTGGCCCAGTGTGTCACTACTGCAGTGTCATCCGTAAGGACGGGCCCATCACCCACCCTGACTGCAATTCTCCGAGGAACAGATTCAGATGTGCGTAATGCTTCAATTCCTTGGTAAGTAGAACATGGATCACTAGACCACAGATGGTGAGTCACAGATTCTACTCACAGATTCATCTAACAAATGCCCCCAGAGCCCTCACAGCCATCCATCTCAGTTCCTAGTACAGACAGGAGTTGCTACCAAGTTGAGCACTGCAACTCCAGGGTGCCCTATGAGATGAAACATCTCCTTCTGGGAAGGAGAACACTAACACAACCCTCGGTAACCTTCAGTGTATTATCATGGAAGGTCTCCCACATCACATTAGAGTCAGCAGTTGCACCAAAGTGTGCAAGTTACTTACACAAATTGTATGCAAATGCATCAAAAACAGTTTGATCTTGGAGTCTGGCTCATTCTTCTAGTAGGTGGTAGCCTATTGGATCTAAATTGAATTTTCAGAGTAGCAACAACAAATCTGTGGTCAGAATTCACAAACTGGGCATGTCTGTAGATCCTGCATATCTGCAGGAGCCTCCAGCATCTGCCCACAAGGATGTGATCGATCTCCTTCGCCACACCACCAGTACCAAGTCCAATGATGTGGCTCAAGGCATTGGAACCAGGATCCAGCAACCCACAGCCCCTGACGTTTCACAAAGTCAAGAAGCATGGAGCCACTTTCACCATGGTTTTAAGACCCATGGGGACCAACACAATCGTCATAGCACCTGTTAGTGCCAGTGGTTGCATTGAAGTCACCTATGACCAGAGGAGTGTCACCTCATGGGCACCTTTCAACCACCAAGCAAAATTGCAAGCAAAATGTCTCCCTCAACAAGACATTACTCACCGTGGTGGGAGCAAATACTGAGACAAAATACTAGACACCCAAGGAGTACCTGAGTCTCATAATACGCTCATTGAAAGGAGACACCATCCTGCTCCCAAACACTGAACACTAACTGGCCCTGTGGTCTGATCCTAAACTTCACTCTCACCTGTGTCTCCCTGGAGATTAAGGTCCATGGTATGAAAACAAGCTAGAGTTGCTTGCAGGTTGCAAACATACGTATATTATGGATTATGTCATGAGTCTTCAAGTCCAACTCAAGATTGAGTAAAAATTCACCAGAGTGTGTGACAAGACCGAGCCCATTCATATGTTGACTCAAGACAGAATTCAAGTTCAAATCCAGACTCATGAACCACAATATTCCTATATATCCATTCATTCTATGACTAATGACTTCTCTATTCGCTGCTCATTATATGATCTTACACACTATACTGTTCTCCACACAAACACTTTTAACGTTATTCTTTTCACATAAACCAATACATCTTTTTCATTTCTTGAATGTAAATAGCTAAAACACAGTATGCTTATACATATTTAACAAAACGTGTTCATCCATATTATAGTAAATATCATTTGAAACTGTCTGACTAATAAGAGAGCTGGGTATAAACATAAAATGGTAAATGATTCTATGCTTGAATAATAACTGTTAGCTGCTTGCTAAATGTTGAGACTTCAGATGTTGAGGTTTACAAACATTGAGTGAGAGCAAACAAGTTGTTGTCTCTTTTGGTGAAGGAAGTTCTGCCTGAAACACACTGTTTACAACATCCTGAAATCTGAGTTATCGTTATGCAACAATAGAACTTGCTGGATGTGAAGTCTTAATTACAGTAACTTTTTGGTCTTGGGGGGGGGGGGGTATGTCAAAGGTTACAAAGCTTTTTACTTAGCTCAATTAATATGTAACTTCTCATTTTATTTTACGTGGCCCTTACCAGGTTTTTAACGTTACAGTCCAGAAATACAGCCAAAAGTATTTTACCGGCTAGAAAATATATCCTTTCAAATGCACATTAAGATGTGAAAATAAATTGATGCTTTCTCTGTGAGTATTTGGTTTACATGGTACAACATGAGACAAGATCATAATCACATGTAGTCTTCCTTGTTTTCACCACAGTATGGGCATTAATTTGTCTATTCACACATTTATAGTGTTTGTTGTTCTTAGTACTGTGGTTGGCTGAACAAAGAAGTGTAACAATGCACTTCTTGCTCATGAGGTAATAAAACATCTTGAATCTTAATTTATGAATGGAGACCAACAATACACTGGTAAAGAGTGCATATGGGAAATGAGGTTGCCTGAAAAGATAACCAGACACTTGGGGCAGGAACAATTCGTTTTTTTGGGTATTGTGCCAATACAACATGAAAGTAACTGAATCAGTCTGGATACGGTTTCTCAGTGTCAATCAGAAGCCCAGATATGGGTGTTCACAGAAGGGTGGTGATGTAAACCAACGGTCTTGTGGTTAGCATAGCCTTTGTCCTATGTTAGCTTTTTGTTTCTGTGCCAACTGTCTTAAATCAGTCATAAAATACCATCAAAACAATTATTTATCATTCAATTAGTTTCTTACCTCTTGGTTACCTTATTAGGCTTCCTAATACATGAAAAGTTTGGTTTTAATATTTTTGGTGTGACCTATTGGACCTTTCTTTTGACAGCATACCTCTCATTTTCAATAAAAAAATAATATTAAAATAAACCTCAAGAGGATTATATAAATAAACTGAATTGGTATTCAGTTCATGGTATCTTGCCTTACAGCCCCAACACCAGACTGGATATATATAATTTATTTAATAATTTATAATTTAGTGAATTATTTAATTTAATTTTATTTTGTTTAAATGGAGATTCCTGACAAAGTCAAAAAGCCTTGATGCAGGACACAAATTTATGTGGTGCTTTTATGCATTGTAAACGTATAAATGGATCAGTGCCTACCCTAACACCATAGCAAGGTTAAACTATTGTACACAGTACAATAGCAAGCAAAAAGTCACACAGCACTAAATAACACAAAAAACAGTAAAATGGCAGTACAAGAACAACAAAGTAATGTACTGTGAGAACCTAAAACACAAGCATGCCATATCACTGCAATTTATGGAATATATTTTTACATCATTTTCAAAATTTGGTTAACTGTTTTGCATGAGCTGGTTAACAAGGTGATCACATACACATAGTTTTGGGTGCACAGTTATTATAGTGGGAAACTATATAATCTATTTTGACAAACAAGACTAAAGTAACAAAATTATGCCAAGTGATGGCAATTGTACAAAACCATTTTCACATATTTACTAAAACATTTTGAATTGTCTGTAAAGCAGTCAGGAATTGTGCTCTGCAGTGCAAAACTCACATTATGGTGTGGGGATTACGCTTAGGCTACATTACATATTACTTCTGTTTGCTACATTAATTTCATATGCCTTTGCTTAGCATGATTATCCCACTGTTTCACTCTTTCAGTTTCATGTCAGTATATATGATGTCAAGTTTCTGGTAACATGACCTTTTCCCCAAAACCATATAGTCTATAGTACATGCCATTGACGCAACGCTACTGTCATTAGACGTAAAAGTGGGCATATTGATTTCCCATAGTACTAACACCTAGTGTTTCAGCGTTTGGTTTTAAAAAGTCCGCAAAATACAGTTTAATTAGGGGGAATACTCACCACGCCTTGCGTATATTGGTCCACTGCTGGAGCAGCGAATCCAGCAGATATGACAACCACAGATATACATGTTACGTACCTTATGGTAGCAGTGGTACTCATATTCGGAAACATGCCAGGCAGTACGGCTCCTCTCTTTTAATCAAATCGGAGCAATTGTGGTGGGCGTATCCGCTTTCTTTTTTTCTCTTTTCCTATTTTTAAATAGTCGTCATCAACAGTTACTAGTCATGAGTGATAGCAGGGACAATACTATCCATCCATCCATCCATTTTCTACACCGCTTATCCTACTGGAGCCTACCCGGAAACAATGGGCACGAGGCAGGGAACAACCCTGGACAGGGGGCCAGCCCATCGCAGGGGACAATACTATTAGTAAGAAAATATCACTAAATTATTTAATCTGTTTTATGGTTTTTTAGCTGTTATTCGTCCCATGGAGAGATAGCTAGTTTATTAACAGCTATTGTGACATTGAGAGTTGCCTGTACTTTCAATGTATTTTAAAGTATTGATTTATTTATTTATTTTTGCTATGATCAATTTTTGTAATATTTGTGAATATGACTGATGGGTGTGAGATTTCCTAAAAAGTAGGTGATGGAGGTGAGGGAGTGGAATGCAATGTCACAAATATTTGGAGAGTTCAGCTATTATATAAATATTGTTAGTGTCACGCCCACAGGGGCGGGACCCAGCAGGTGTGACGTGTTGCATCTGCACCCATCAGCCCATAAGAATCCCACGGACTCACAGGCACCCAGCGAAGTATTGCGCTGATGAATCAAGCCACTACCGAGCATTGCATTGTCCCACATTTTCCCGTTTGCCCTGGCCTTGTCTGTTTGCCTTCTGTGTTTACCTTGCCTCTCTCCTTTGCCTTCCCAGCCCAGAGCCCGACCCTGATCGTCCCTCGCTGCCTGCCCCGGCTGTCTACGTTCTCCCTTCCCCTGTGTGGTCGTGTCCTGTGTCTGCCCGTAGGACTGATCTTCTCGACACCGAAC
>JABFEB020000092.1:32698084-32720461 GCA_019775895.2 Stomatorhinus ivindoensis
AAAAATAGTGATGCAGTTAAGTCTTTTTTCGCTCAGCCGAGTCTTCTCTGTTGCTGTGTGGAGCAGCCTGTGTCAGTAACCTCTTTCACTCCCCCCCACTCCTGAACGAGTTTTCTTAGATGAAAAACATGAAACCTTTTCAGGTCCCAATTTGGATAACCTCAATTTTATAAAAAAAAATTCTGGGTCTGCAATCAAAAAACTGAAAATGCCAAAAGTCTTGTATTTTGTTTGGTTACTTTTGGTTATGGTTAGGGCTGGGTAGGGATTAAGGGTGTTGTGACTGGGATTAGGATTTTTCCCATAGAAACGAATGGTGTGTTCCCAAATATATAGGTGTGCCAGCACGTGTGTGTGTGTGTGTGTGTGTGTAACTCCCATGTACTATATGTGTGTGCGTGTACGATTCCCTAACTCCCATGTACTCTCCCATGTTTTCAAATGGGTGTCAGATAGTAATTTTTGGGGAATTATTTGTCAGCTATGCTCAATTAAACTGTTTTTGTGTGAATGAAGTATTTCTCTACTAAAAGGCACTAGATAAAATGTATATAATACTGAAATACCAGAGGTTAACCAATGCATGCTTGGGAAAAGGCAGAAATAGAAGTTCAACTGCATGGGTCATCATGGACATAAGTGTGATTGTACAATATAAGATGGTTATTACAATTGTATTACAAACTTCTCTTTACTTAATTAAATCCACATGGGAACTGCACAAAGAAAAACTGTTACATGTCTCTTAAAAAGCTGTGTTCTGCGATGAAGCCCCTGCTGAAAAAGAATAAACTGAAACTTGATCAGTTTGCATTCAACCTTTTGAGAGTGATGTGTTGATCAGAAGCTCTGCTAATCTTACATTTACGAGATGTATGACTGAAATACAGCAAAACTGAAACACCTCTTGACATAGTAAAGAATAACTCTTCGAGTCATTCCTAAGTTTTTGAATAGGTCACCATATCTTGGAAAGACAATAAAATCATGTTCTCATTTCCAAACTGTACCTAGCAAACTCTACAGACACCTCAACACTATAAACAATACATTGCCTGTGCTCACTAGGTCACTAGGTTTTCTTCCAACATCAAGACAATTACTAAATTGAATGTGTTGTAAGTATTTTTATATATTGTCAGTCCATACATCCATCCTTAAATCACTTACACAGTACCTGATTGAGGTATTTAGACACTTTACATACAATTTATTTACAGTCACATATGAGTGGCATGACGGCTCAGTGGGTAGAAGTGACCTCATACCTCCAGGGTTTTGAGTTACAGTAGATACCCAGTCCCAGCAATGAACGCAAGTTTGCATGTTCACCCCAGATTGCCTGTTTAAAGAGATGCAGCCCGGTGAGCAGAGTCTCTAAATTGCCCCTAGTGTGTGAGCCCTGTGATATACTGGTAGCACACCTAGGGTGGTCTCTGCCTCCTGCCCTCTGCTTTCTGGGATAATGCTGCAGCACCGTACTGAGTAACTGGTTCTAAACATGTGTGATATGCCTATGTTACAGATACAGAATTTTTTGACCGTGTCAGGGAATAATGTTCAGTTTCCCCAACACTATGATTCTTATTTCTCTGATTTTTTTTTGACTGTGCGGAAATGCCCTGTAATGTATTTTTCACCTTAATTTCACATTTTACAGTCAGTTATTCAAAGTCATGTTATACTGAGCATGAAGACAATGCATTGATATATCACAAGGCAACATTCACTCTATAAAGAGTGTGAGTTCATTTGGGGACACATATACACTGATGTAAACTGAAATCTAAGCAGAAGGAGGAAACTAACGCACATTAAACATAGGGGTATCTCACCCACAACCTTGGAAGTAAGGCCACAGTGTCACTCTACTACAATATATAACATTTTCCATCTCAGTTTGTGAATGCAGTATCTGCATGACAAGTTTTTGTATAAAAACATCAATACTATTGCACAATAGTAGAATAACAAATAACAGTTAAACATGTAAGGAGGATCACCATCTATTTCCCTTGGTTGTTCCAGTCAATTCATGTCAGTTCAGAAGAAAATTATTGTTCTACCAGTCCTCTTAGTTAATCATACTCAGAAAGAGTTTGTAACTGGACTATCTTCTCCTGCAAAGAAAGCAAAGAAAATGGGAAGAAAGTCAGAGACAGCTCTATTGTTCCAATTCGGACATCCTTTCAAGAACATTGGAGACACCTTGTGGTGAAAGTTAAATTCCTGTGAATACACTACTGCTGTTAGAATGTGTATTAAAGAATGGTGTAAGGGGCTTCAAATATGTTGTTTTCCCCTTTGGATTATAAAACAACAAATAAAAAGAATAAATCAAATGCGATATAAGATTATAAGCATTCTAAATTGTTTTGGGTTTTCACAGTGGGGTTTTTTCAGTTGTAAATGAACAGCAGTGATATGCATTAATAGCAAATTTTGTCAGATATGTTAGTTGGGAAGCGTAGGTGTGTATAATGGTAATGTTAAATGACAAATATTAGATGATATCATACTGGGCCTATATAAGTTGTGCTTAGCATCACGTACATTCCTGGAAATTAAATGGCAAAATGACAATCAAGGATATAAGAGAAAGAAAGGCCAAGGAGTAGAAATCAAGGCAATACACAGGAAGTAGGCGGCAACTCACCCATCCACCCTGACTTTGCACCAAGGGGACGAATTTTTGCATGTAGCGTTCTGCATAGCCCTGCATCCTCTGTGTGCCGTTGGCTGTCAGGATCCGCCGTGAAGCCTCCATCGTCACCGCAATGTGGGACAACGTGGTACCGTCAGACTGGGTGGGGACTGGAGCCTCGTTCTCATCAGCAAACATATCGAGCAACTTTGCAAAGGATGGATAAGAGAGACTGGCCAGTGTCGATTTCAGAAATGGGTCTTCTTTGATCTGTGAGGGCAAGTTGACAGGATTCACAGTCGATCAGGTATAATTGCTTCTGTTATGTCTAATCACAGTAATTAGTCATGGGGGGTGCAGATGGTTTGCCAAAGAATTTGATTTTCATACCTTCTTGTTAATGGTATCCCCTTGCATTGATAAAATATCAACTAGTTGCCTCACGACGGCCTCCTTGTCTTTGCCTGGAGAAAGAGTAAACCCAATACTAAATACAAAAATAAGTCATTCCTCTCAGATAACACAAATGACACACCAGTCACAAAATATTCTGCTTTAAATCTGAGATACTGGAGAGCCATCATTATAGACCACAGCTGAAATACCTTCGGAAAGCAAACATTGTTGCTACAAGACAAGGATCATCGGGAATCACTATCTTTTACAGCAGAAAACCTACTTTGCGAATTAATTGCAAATACCGTTGTTTAAAAATCCTGCCGTTTTATCTTTGACTTCATACATATAGCACTGTATGGCATTGGATCTTTTAGGAAAATTACACATTTATGTAGATGGATTGATAAAAGTAACTGCAGCTGTGGCAATGAAACATAAGCAAACTTTACTTGATGGGGCATAAATAATAACTCCGTTACTACTGAAGTACAAATCATGAGCACATCATAAACATATAGCTGCTACTTGAGATAAAAGAGGAATCACGATTCCATCCATCCATCCCCGCTTAATCCCAAATGGTGTCACGGGGGGACTTGGGCAGTCGCCAAAACACCATAGGGCGCACACACACACACACCCACACACACACACACACACACACATTCAGACTTGCCAATCAGCCTGCCCTGTATGCTTTTGGACTGTGGGAGGAAACCAGAGCACCCAATGGAAACCTACACAAACACAAGGACAGCATGCAAACTCCACACAGAAAGGACCCAGGACCAAACCCAGGAACTCTAACCACTGCTAAACACTGTGCCACCGCGCCACCCCAGCGTCACAATTCATTACTGATAAATTAACATGAGCTTAACATGTAACTAAGAATTAGTTTTCTGTTCATTAATGTATATGTAATAACATAATTCTATATTATTTGTGCCCCCTCCTGTAAAGTGTTTTCAAACTTATTTAAAACTGAATAGTTATTTTATACAATTAACTGGGATGATTTAGACTAAAAATAAACGTAATATTATACATTATATATTATTTACGTAAACTGTCAAATTTTTGATTATGTGATTTTAATATAACGTGATCTAATTTATATTTCATACCATTTTTCCAGGCTATACCCAGCAAAAACAGGCCCACTAGGACCATCGGCAAAGTGTTGGTTGGTGAACATTTGACCATAGCAACAGCATTAAAATCACAGTAATCATTCTCACATTCTGCTGTGATTGTGGGCTGGCTGTCCGGGGAGGGCCAAGCCGGTTTGGTCACAATGTGTTTCTGAGCAATTTTGTCCAGGGTTTCTGCCACGTCTTCATAGAATTGAGGAGGGTGAGATGAAGGAGAGTGTGGAGAGGCACTGGCTGGATCAGTAGGTTTTTTAACCGACGAAATTGCAAGGCTACTGGGCTTTTTAGGGCGTGAGTTCTCATCGTGCTGATCTTCTTTCTTGGACAGTCGGAATTTGCGTATCAGTGAAGAGAAGCCTGACAACTTCTTCTTTGTCTTTTTATCCTTCCTCTCGCTCTCATCATCCGAGGAAGGTGTGGATGCGAACCCGTCTTCTGGCTGGAAAGAATTGAGTGGCACACATAACCCTACAGTAGCTGAAAACACATTAATAAAAGTGAAAACTACAAATATCCTACATTTTAACCATTTCAGGTTTTGCACAAATAGTATATAAATACAGTTTTAGGGGTAATTCAAACCATAGAAATCTAGAACTTACTTCATGCTTAGGTAACTTAGACTTAGTACTAGAGCGGTGGCTGTTCTCAGAATCCTTGAGCTTGGGTAGCTCTGGTTTAACATCTTTCTGCATTGGTTCCACTTTCGGTTCTGCATTTGGGGTATCCTTCTTCTGATGAACTGACCCTGCGAGGCGCCGGCGACGCAGTCTCTTCTTAATTATGTCCTTAAAGCCATGTTTCTTCTCCTCCGCATTACTGATCTTCTCATCAAGAGAGTCCCAGCCATCATCCACCCACTTCTGGTTCTCCTTCTTACTCGCACTGAAATGGATGAGAAAAAAACATCCGATATTAACGAGTCTGTGGGCAAGAGGGGAATGGCACTGAGGCCTAGGCAGAATTAAGAGCTGAATACACTTCTAATTTTTAAACAAAGGAAATGAAACCAAGATACAACTGCAATCTATTCTGAAAAAGTCAAACCAAGAACATATAAATGTATTTTCTACATAAGAGAAATAAGGAATATACGAATGTATAAATTTTTATGCAGAGCATTTCACTGGGCAATAAACATATAATTGGTGTTGTCCCCAATCAACTTCAGTGCACCTCAGTATATAAACTACATGTCTCTGAAACTCTGCTTGACAGATGTTGACACCATTATTCCATGAAAAATCCATCATTGTATGTTTTGTTGATGATTAACATCTCCCCTAACTGTTCATTTGGGTCGAAATCTATTCAATGTGACAGCCAAAGCATATAATTCATGTGATTTCCATGACCATGCACCACTGGGAGTGTTCTCACATGCTGTGGATGGTGGCATTGTCATCCTCGAAGATCACACTCTGAGCAAACACGTTTTAAAGACCACCTATATCTGAAATTTTTGCCAAAAAATTGACCAGTGAGGAATGATATTGCATCTTTTTAGTAGCCAAAATAAACGCGTAAGCAAACCTGCCTGGAAATTGCATATCTTAGGCTAGACAAGATAAGATGCTGGCTATTTAATTCAACAGTCAAATGTATGTGGAGGCATCTGCTTTCATTACATTTTCCATCCTTTTACACCAGTGTTTTATTTCTATTAGCCATTACTTGAATAGAAGAGTATATAGTGTAATGAGCTATGCAAGCATCACTGTGAATGCGATGAGGATGGCAGACTGGGAGATTCTGTACCTGAACTTGCTGCTGTCTTTGTATGCACCACCAACCCTCCCAGGGCGCTGGGAATGAGGAAGGGTGAGAGTTTGCCGAAGAAAAGCATTCAGCACCAACCGAGTGTCTTCCTTGGCCTCCAGCAGAGAGATGGAGTCACCGGGAGAAGGGGAGCTAGACATGGGAAAGGATGTAGGCTGGATCTCCACTGCTGACATTACTGGGAAAAAGGGGATTATTAAAGCATGAGAATCACCAAATACTACTTTATATGGACACTGCAGTGATAAACATAGAAAATGACATTTTGTTGAAAACATCAGCTGAGTATACTGATACCAATTCTGCCTTTGCCACTTAGGAATGTTACATCCTAGAAAAAAGAAATGATCTAGAGTGACTACAAGGTATTAGATATTTTGAGTTTCCAGAGTTGTACAATACCACGCGTGTCACCTGCAGTGGAGGTAATCCCCAACTTGGATGCCATAAGGTACCACTTCCTTTTATTTTTCCTCACATTCCTTAAGTAATATCACTGGTACAGGGTACAGTGGACCACTTTCTAATTACAGTGTAGGAGTATACTGTACATCTAGTTTTCAGTCATTCAAAGCAATCATTCATCGCTATTAATAGTGATCAACCGCTCCCCTGAATATAAACATTTTCTGACAGCACACTGCCTCCGTGAACAATAATATGGAACCTGACAGCAGGGTTTACGATAATATTTCAATAGATCCGCCAAACAATATTGAGCACATGATGCTAAACCACTCCAAGCCAAAATAATTACATACAGTAGCTGAAAAAACTGCCAAAGGCAACACTTACTCCTAAATTCAAACCCCATCTGTAAAATATTTGCCATTTGGCTGTTGTAATAAAGATTAATTGTAATCTAAGATTAAGCACTTAGCCAGGAACAAGTGCACTGACAACAAGGCAGAATCGTTTAAAAATGAATAAGCCAAATTAAATAAAATTTCATCCATTTAGCAGTCACTTAAAATAACAGTGCGTGATTGTAACATTATAACAAAACCATTCTACCTGGATCCCAGACAAGTCAGGTTAAGGTCAAGTCAACCAGAGTATCATTGTCACCATCCATACAGAGACAGACAATGGCTCGAGAGAACGTGCCCCTATGTCCACTGTGCAACAAACAAACAAAAGAAGGAGTGTAAGTGCAAAACTCTTGGTGATAAGACATATACAAATATTTCAAGGATATTTTTCTAGAGGTATGTTCATGCTATCCACCTTCTAATTGCAATCACACACCATGGGCAAACTGAAGATGCCAATTAGGCATAGTCTTTGGACTATGGCAGGACACAGAGAGAACACTGCAAACTCCACAAGCATAAAGTGGACATGGAATCCAAATCCCCAGCCCCCAAGGTGTGAGACAGCAGTACTAGCCAATGAACCACAATGACACTCCACAACAAGTAATACGCCATCAAATTTAATCATGAAATGTATTTACCTAAATCACCTAGTGGTTCAGATCTTATCCAGGTAGAAAAAGAGGGTGACTGATCTGAATTTACGAATAGCATTGTACTGCTGTTAGGGGTGCACAAATTAAGTAAACAAATTTAAAGCATAATTTAACAAACAAACAAGCACAAAAACACAAAAAAAACTGATTATCCAAGGTTCGCAGAGCAGATAACTGTACCCAGATCATGATGCTTCTGAAACAGCAGATACAAACAGCTGAACCGGATCCAGTCCCCAGTCTGCTGAAGGCAAGCTGTCATTAACACTCAGACATCAGACTCACCTGCCACAGCGGTCAAGTGTGTATAATGAATGCTGACATTTCGTCAGTACGCGGACTCATTGGTCTGTCTCTGTCGCCCAACAGCACACACAGTCTTAAGAAGCAGTACAAAGTTTTTTTTTATTTTTAAAGAAGTTCGGCGATGGTTTTTTTCGTTTTGTTTTGCGGTGACTGCCATACATTTGCGTTTTGTATACAAATCCATCTAGAGAAAGCAATATAGATAGCAATAACAGTTCACTAACTTGTACAAAGACAGATATTAACATAGGGTTAATTCTAGAGATTATGTAATACTTTTTAGTGCAATATATATTAAGACTTCATAATCGTAATTGTACAGTTTTTCGGGTTATCGAACTTCATACGCTTTGAACATTAAAGAGTGTATATTTTATAGGTTCTTAAAACACAAATGCAAGCACATCCACCTCTAAAAAATGAAGCCGTATTCTTTATGACCAGATCCATAATTACTCCCTAAAAAGCTCACTCACTGCAAAAAAAGCATCCACTGTACCCTGTACCAGTGTAAAACATGTTCTCCGGCTGTTAACTACTGTGATTTGCGTAAAATACTGTGGTTTAAATCCACATGATGAATCCATAATGGTTATTCAGCTGTTCAGTTCGGGATAGTCCAGCTAATAGCATCTTTATCTATTCAATGACAGCATACTGTTAATTACACATACAGGTGAAGAATTTACTCACCTAGAAGCTATATATAACTTAAGTTCGCATAATTACAATAACAAAGAGCGTAACATCACGTGAATTCTCTCCTTCAGTCCAAACCAGTTTTTAAACAGATCGGTTAATATAATAGAATCAAGACAGCATTCAATGATCGTTCGTGCAACATTAATTTGGCATATGACAGCCTTACCTGAACTCGGAAAAAATACAAAAAGATGATTAAAATCGCTTGGGGGAGGTCGGATGAGCTCCGAAGTGAAAGATAATAACAATGGCAAAACAATGTCCCCTTTCTAGAACTGTCAAGATCCAGTGAGTTGCACTGTAGCTAATTCAGTACAGCTGTATGTTGTCAGACAGGATCTTCAACTATAAGCTGCTAGACACGTTATGGCATGTAATCTGCAGTTTAATCGAAACGGATCGCAGTTTGATCCTTTACGATCCACGACCCAAAGTGAGTTAATTACTAACCTGAGAGTGTTTCCGTGAAGCAATGTGATCCAGGAGTCAAGGTAGCCTATGATAATGATAACCACTTGTTCCGCATTGTAAACGTTAAGAAGTTACGAAAGACATGCTAGAAAACGAGATTTTCACATGTATACATATGAGGTATCATCGCGAGCGAAAACCAAGTTAGGCACAAGTTCAGGAAAAGTCGGAGCCACTAAACTTTTTTAAAATCGTGTTTCAGTCAAGAGATTATCTAGCGAAATATCGATATGTATTAAACTACGCAGGCTGTTCTCCGAGCACCTGTCCTACCTTCGTTACCGTCATTTTCTGAATTATTCCCCATTATAAACGATTAAGAGGAGAACTGAAATAAATGAATTTCCCAGCAATTTCTCGGATTTACAGTTTCCCTTTCGTCTCCTGATTTCAGGCTCTGCGCATGTCAGACATGGATCCTGTTTGACCGCCTTAAAGCGGCAATAAAAAGCGTCCCGTACGCTATCTGCCTCTTAATATAGGGAACTCCATTTGAACCTTTAAGGGTTCACGAAATTGTTTGTTAAAATGAGACCGATACATGTATCACTGTAATGTTACGAGAAACCAACTAAATATTATGTTAGTATTATAGGAACGCATGTGATTAGCACTTTGCAAGCAAAAATTCATCACCAGACACAACATAATTTTTGACATGTAGTGTTTATTAGTAAACATAAAGAATAGCATCGACAATCACAAAAATGTGAGAAAATACTATGATGACCATAATACCACCACAAATATATCTGTTGACTAATCTCTGAAATAGTACTGATCCCTCTATATCGTGTAAAACCCTCAGCCCTGCCACTCCCAAGCTCTGTCCAGTGTCCCTGGAAAGTTAAACACTGGTACAAGGATTGGGAGAGACAGGATAGAGAAACTGAAAGGCGGCAAGTAGGATCGTGGTCTGTTGTCCGTACGATACGTTTTAGAATATTAACCCTGGAACCTGAATGTGAGATAAGTATGAACTGCCAAAATGCAGCTGAAAATTAGGTCAATGCATAAACATTAATTAATAACAACAAAAGTGACAGCAGTGTGATAACAGTACTTACTCGGTATTTACCAATTGTGATGGATTTATGTTTCTTCCATGTCTATGCAACAAGTATCTGTATGGCCCATGATTTCCCCCTTATCATTTTTTCAGTTGCTGTTACTCTCTTTCTGCATTTACCTGAACCCTTGTTCCTCAACTTTTTTCTCCATGGTATTTTATTGAAAGAGAGACAGTGTTGTCTCTTAAACAGGCTGTCGCACTGTTTCTCACATTTATCCAAAAACTCTGCTCTGTCCTCTCTATATCTCCTGTTTTGTGTCTCCTGAGCACATTATCTATCTCCCCCTCTGGCTTTATCTATCCCAGAATCACAGTTGACCAAATCTAGGCCAATAGGGAGAGTTGGTGGGTGAGGCCCTTCCTTTGTGACAGGAAACAACAACATACGAGACAGAGAGCGAAAGAGAAGACTGTTATGGAGTGGGAGCATGAGTTTACAAACTAAATGCAGTGCTTTGATTTTAAGGCAAAACTGGATAAATTCATAGTTTTATGAATGGCCAGGTGTGTACAGCATCGAAATAGGCATTTACATATTAATTTAACTGAGATCTTTACAGGTATGAGTGTAGGGATAAGCATGAACAGGTGCGCATATATTCCCCAATATTTAGATCCATTCATCTCCTCAATAAATAGACCTAAAATATTTTAATTAATTTGCCCACCCCCCAATATCAAACTCTCTTCTTCACCATCTTTTACAAACTATGCCAAACTATAACTTAGGAAATATTAACTCAATTGAAATAATGTGAAATGTCAAAGAAACATTTGTTAGAAATGGAATACTAGAGGGAGTCAGAACAATTATCAAGCTAGAACACAGATCGGAAGAATAGACTCTATGTACAAACAGATAAAATGAATTTCAGGGCCGCCTGTTTGCAATAGAATCCAGAGGGGATCATTCATATGATTCCCTTGCAGTAATCTACAAAGAAGTGCAATTTTCATTATCTTTTTCAATCTCAATAATTAACTGCACAGGTTGTTAGCTTCAGCTCAAATGATACTCATCATTTTCCTGTTGCAAGTGAATTAAGATAGAGTGTCAGATACATACAGGAAAACAAGAAGGAAGAATGCATCTATCAAAGGCAGTAGAATATATAAAAGGAAATGAAAGTAGTGTATATGTGTGTCAAAAAAAAATCATAATTTTAATAAACTGTTGCAACCATTTATTGTAAATTAGTATTCCTACATAAAGAGTAAGCAGAACTGAGGAAGTGCAGAGACCGAAGATCCAAAGGAAAAAGGCTTTGTGGAAACATTGTGGTCTCCAGACTCATGTGGTAACATTTTCATTGTTAAACATTTAAGATGCTTTCCATTATGTGTTGTCTCTTCAACAGACAACAGGGAACTTAATGAAAAATTAATTAATTCAGTCAAAAACCAATCCATCCACAGGAATGAAATCTCATGTATCTCTGTACTTGTCTTTCGGGAAGAATGTGAGCCTCCTGTCATTGCAATTGTATGTTTGTTTTTACAGTATTTTCAGTAGAGATACAAAAACAGGAAAGCCTTACAGTCACGTAAGCAGGAAATACAACTGGAGATTGACTGAGAAATAGTCTCTCTCCCTTTAATCTGCGCTGTTATGAAAAGTAATGTAGTTAAGTTTATATTAGTCCTTTGCTTGTCATCCCCTTTCATCATTACTGACATTTTACTATTTAATATCATTGCTTATTGGAAACATTGTACTGTCAATTACTTTGATAATTTCTACTATTTTGTGCAATTGAAATTTTCAATGACAGAAAAACTTCTGGTCAAATACATTTCCAGTTAGACTTTTATTTCATAACTGTTTTGCAAAAAGATTAACAATAAAAACACAAAAAACAAAGATTAACTTAGATCATGTCACAGTCTGACACACTTAACATGAAGCAGCAGTAACAAATAAGAATAAAATAATTAAATTTCAGTCAACAGGGAAAAAGTACAGTGGTGTAAAAAATATCAGAATCACACAGCAATGACATGAGCTTATTGCTAATAATAGTAGTTTTGCAATTCCTTTCAGTGACGACGTTACTGATTCTTATTGCATAAAGATAAATATTGGCCAGACAAACCAAATGAAATACCACAGAGGTGTAGATTCAATGATGGGCAGGGATGACACATTGAGAGATATTTTACATATATATATTACACATATAATGAATTGCAGAATTGACCCAAAAGTCCCCACCCCTACCCCCCAAAAAAATCCACATGAAAGCTATATACATGGCTTATACATCAATGCTCTGGAGAAGATGCTGCCAGAAATACTATCATAGTATTTTCAAAGCCACTTCCAAGCAGTGACATCTTCCAGCAAGATGAAGCACCGTGCCACACTGACTGCGAAACAATCCCTGGGAGCTAAGAATATCCGCTTGTTACCCTGGCCTGGGAATGGACCAGGTATGAACTCAGTTGAAAAATGATAGACAATTGTGAGACAACATATTGCTCCCAGAAAGCCATCAAACAAGGTCGTTCTCATTTAAACAAAGAATGTTGTTTGGACCTTCTGTATCCAAAAATTCAGGGAATCTGCCTAAAATGCATGGAGAAAATGCCAAACAGAACAGAGATGCTGAGAAAGACCAGAGACGGCCCAACATGATATTCATAATATTAATGATTCCAGTCAGAAGAAATGAACAAAAGCTTTTTGTTTTCATGTCAATTTCATTTTTTACACCATTGTAAAGCTAACTGGCAAGAACTATACTGAAACCGCTAAGGAATAGATTGAAAATATAATGTCTTATTTGTGGCAAAGTTTAGTCTCAGTGAGAGAATTTTTTTTGATGTAATCATATAATATATGATATGACTGGAAACATTCTGTATAGAAATTAGAAGCAGCTGCAGCAAAACATATTTATCCAGTGTAAAGTTCACCCCTGGATGACTGAACTTTTTTAATAAAGGAACATCCTTGATTCAAATTATTCAGTTTTTGATTGTCATTCGCTGTTAAAGATCCATGCTTGATTGTCATCATCGGCAGCTTCACACAGTTAAGTGACTCCCTCAAGTATTTCAGCCAATACTAATGATTGTCATTTTTCTGTTATTTTCGGCTGAATGGAACTCTATTAATTTTGAGTTCTTGCAAACCTGAGAGTCTTTTTTACTGGCTGGTGTCAGTATTTGGTTGTCTTTGGCTTTTTTATTGTGGCTCATTGTTATTGGCTGATCGTATTTTAGTTAGGTCTATCTTCACTTGCATTTGGCTACTTAGCATCAACTTTTTGAATTTGAACATATTTTCTACTTTATGAACAATTTAAAAAAATGTTTTGCATCTGTTTCAACATTTACTATTTTGGGATCGACAGTGGTATTTAGTTTTAATATATTAATAAAATAAACTGAAGCAGTCAACAGCAAAAAAATATTTTCTTTCAAGATGTCAGTCAGTAGAACTATTTTATTTGCTAATATGACTATGGGATCTCAATTACACACAAAGAAATGTACTGAGTTGCCATGAACAATGTAGAAACAATATAGAAAGATCATCCATCATCTGCCTGTTTGCACATATCAACAAGAAATTCCTCAAAAGAGAACAGAGATGACTGTGAGCCAAGTCAATGTACTGATGTTCATCTGTAGTTACTGTCGTGCAAAAATGGTAGTTTGAGCCCCCTACAAAAGAAGGAGTGTCAGAAGAAGGAGGTCTGAGGGGAGCACCTTAATCACGTGCCCATCATAAATGCCACTCTGTCACTCAGCCGTAACATTAAGCCGGTGCAGAAACACACCGATTCTGAAGCACGTCCCGAGCACCGCCGATGCTCTTTTTACAGGTCGTGCTCGTGACAACCCTGTTTTTCTCCTTTCACAAAATTTAAACAGTGCAGAGTGAGGAGAACTTCACTCCAAACCATTTGGTTCCCAACTCTTCCAACATCAAGCCTCAGTTGACTCAAATGTTGACAGATCCCAGTTGTATAGGAGTTGGCTCTTGTAAGTCTTGCCATATTTTACTATTTAATTTGTCTTTTTTATATTTTATAATAATTTGTTGTTGTGTACTTCCTAAGCTTGCTACCATTCACATCCCAAAGACATTCAGTATCTGTATCAGTGAATGTGCCAACCCTTGACAATTAGAGCGACAAATGCCTTAAAGAAAAGACTTTAGCTAGTCCTTTCATATAGACCCAAATAAAGCATTGTTACCACCACAAATCTTCCATTTTCATTCCATGTGAATAGAGCTTTAGAATTGAATTTATTCACTTTTTTAACAGCCACAATGTGAGAAATTTAAAATTTATATTAACGTAGCAGGAAGGTAGGCCTTTTGACCATGTAGCAAATCCATATACAATGAACCAATAACCATGAGTGAAAAGATTAAAAAGCCAAGGTCAGGGTTTACAGCTTCTAGTGATATAAGCACAGGAAACCAAGCAAAACTACAATATTTTCATGCAGTGATCAATTTAAAAGGAGGAGTTTTACTATTTTTGCATAGAAAAAAGGGATTGTTTCTCGCTTGTCATTACGAAGAAAAGTATTTTTCAGAATACATTGGAATCAGCTACACGACACGGCCATATAAATCCACTGATTAATCATCAAATTAATTCCAGTTTTGCAGTCATTTTATAGGAATGCTTGATTTTGCTGAAACATTCAAATCTGTTTGATTTAAAACCATTAGGCTGGCCACCTGGCATGTGTAACTGGCTTCTATTCCAGTATTTGTACATCAATGCATGCATGAAGCAATTCTATATATTCATACCCAGAAATGATTTATTAAAAGTTCAGCTTGAATTCAACACCTAGTTAGTAACCATGAGGCAAGCAGAGTTCATGGAAGTACTCCATGTGTGTTAAATATATGGAATATGCATTAAATAATGTGGACATTGCATTAAAGGTGAGCTTATTCAAATTTTTTTACATTTGGAATGAGATATATTGCTCATATATGGCCACAAATTTACTGAGGAATATATTTTTTTTAAGAGTTACTTTCATTTCTGTAGGTTAAATAGTAAAGGCAAAACTTGATCTGTCTACCTCACAGAGGACTGGTGGTGGATTATCTATTTTCTATAACTTTTTTTCGTGAAGAGGACTAGTTTTTTGCAGAGTTGTGACTGTTGTATGAACACCGAATTAACCAGAGCAGGCTACTGGTTTTTGTTGCTGTGGGGCCATCATTCCCAGAACACTGCTATGAGGTTCCCCTGCCGCAGCTTAAGTTTTGCTCTATCTCCCAGTGTGTGTTTTGTCTCCCTCGCAGCTGAATTCCTCCACAGACAGAGTGAGCATGTCTGTGCTTCTCTTTACTCTCACTGTGTATCACCTCCTGCATCTCCCTCCCTGTGTACCACTGTCCCACTATCCTACTGCAGCCTGGTCCAGTACTGACCCATATTCTGACCCAAGTTCTGTTCATTCCCAGGAACCTGGACCGGTACTGAGACTCCCGGAGAAATTAGACCTATGGGGAATGAAACACGGGCGATGTGTAAGTGAGCTACTTAGCTGCACAGTCGTTGAACAGAGCAGATCCAACAGCACAACTCAAACACACAATCACGGCATCAAATAAACAGGCACGCTCACCTGTGCTGGAGTTAGCTGAGGGAGGCGGAGGCAGGTGAGGAGAGGGATAAGGGGGTGAGTCAAAGTTCCGAGGGGCAGAAGGGGATGAAGGAAGCATACAGGAGTAAGAGGGGGTGGATTGAGGGGGCACAGACTGAAGAATAGACAGACAAGGTGAAGAGAGATAAAAAAAAGATGTGGTGAGGATATTGTGAGAGAAGGACAGTAAAGAGATAAGATTAATGAAATTTAAAAGTTAGGTCTCTGCCTCTAATAATTATAATAATAATAATAATAATAGTAACTATAAACAAATCTTCCAGCCATTAGTCACCTATGCCATTACCCAGGATGCTATTCCAGTGCATCACCAGGCACATAACACACAATTTAGAGATGCCAATTAACTTAGCCGCATGTCTTCAGACTATGGGAGGAACCCAGAGTATGCAGAGGAATCATTCGGAGCGTCGCTGAAAGATGAGGCTAACTTCCCCTGCACAGAGCAGAAGAGGAATCCACAGCCCCAACCCTAGAGATGTGAGGCTACCCACCCTGTCATCCTGATACCATATAAATATACCCCTTGTTTGAAAAACACTTCACAATAAAAGCTCTTCAAAGCTAGTTTGAATGTCAATGATGTTGCTCACTTTGTAAATTAGTTCACTCACCTTGGCAAACACACCTGGAACTCCTGTTAACTGTTTTCTGTTTTATTTGTCTTATATTATAAATCTTTTATCAGCTTTAATCCAGAGTGCTCATTTCTAACTCTATATTAATTCTTCCACTCTGGTCAATGCGCACAAACAGACACCTCAGTTGCAGGTTGTGATCTTTCCGTCAAACATGTTATTCCACATAACTATAAGGCCAAGGGTCGATCATGAAACCATGCTTGTCACTGATGACAGTGGACGTTTTCACCATTCTGACATGTTTTTCAGTTGAGCTCATTCAGTGGTCAGCCATAATAACCATCTTAATTTGCAATGTGATCAATAAGACTCACTGTTGTATCTACCAACAAAGCAACTCTTAGGATCTCAAATACTAAATATGAGTAGGAAATGTGTCTCTGTAGTTAATGTACCTGGGTGCCAGAAGGTGCTCTGCACTCAAATTCAGAGACTAATTCAGCTTCCTTTTTTAAATCTTTTTTAAAAAAATCAGCTAACCTTTTTATATTCCACGTTTAATTTCTATATTTATTTATTTTTAATGTATTTTATTGTTTAATTAAAATTTAATTTAATATTTTTATACATGAATTGTATAATTTATACTATAAATTTATATTTCAATTTTTATTATTTTTATTGAAAATGCTTCGAGCAACGGAATGAAAATGTTTATAATAATAATAATGATGATAATAATAATAATAATAATAATTATTATTATTATTATTATTATGAGATTTTAATTTTATTCCTATCCAGTACCAGAGATGTAATCAGTACAGCTCCTGAAAATCACATTGGAATCACAGTGCTGCAAGGTGTTCGCAAATTCCAGTTAAATCACAACATGTTGGAAAGCACTTGCAGGACAGAGAGGCAATAAAAGCAGAAATCACCTGGACCCCGGAGAAGACTGAGAGTGCGCTGTAGTTTGAGAGGGACGAGTCGTTACGGTTCACCATGGAGCCTGAGGAACGGACAGGAACGCAAAGTGCAAATTCAGTGCACACAGTCACAGTGAAGATAGTGGCATATTTATAACTAATGCTGCCAAAATTCATAAATGAAGGGCACTGACATTACATGCAGGGTACGCTACAGCTCATATACACTGGCAGTGCGATATGAAATTAATGCAATTTGCACAATTCACTTGAAGACAGCAAGACCCATAGGGTAAATAGTGCAGTACAATAATCTGACAGCATGCCTGGAAATGCCGTCTCAAATTTAAATATAGCAAATTTAAATATTTAAACAGTTTTTTGGAGCATCTTGTTCACCACAGCTAGGAGATGGCACACATTGTAAAGCAGCCATTATTTTAGCTAATTATTTGAAATAACCTTAAAGACGTGGCTAATTAATATACAAATTCTGTAGCATTCAGAGCACATGGCACTATTTATAATGCATAAAATGTGCATCATACATAAACTGATCATCATCAACAATTCATACTCCATTTTGTTGTATGGAGCCATGGCAATTAGCTGAGAGAAAATCTAAGTAGTCTGTATTACAACATGAGAGGTACCGTTAGCTTTCATGTCTTACAAAATAGAGAATAATTATTTTGATATCCTGACGATAACTTTCACACAAGGGCCTCATAAGGCGCCTAAGCTGGGCCGTAATAGGGCAGCTCAGGGCAGGAGCCGGGGACAATGCGGACCTGAGCTAGCACTGTGCTGGTGGTGGTAGACTGCTGAGCCGAAGGAGGCGCCAAGCGTGCCGTGTGGTCGGGAGCAGGACGTGCCACTACCCGCCCGCCTCTGGTTGCGTAGCTTCTCTTCCCGCCTCCACTTAGCCCGTCGGTTGGAGAACCACACCTGTCCACCAATCAGCAAGAGGGGCAGCTGTAATGGTCAGCTGATGGTCATATGGATCAGGATTTGCATATTAAATTGGGAAAGTATTGTGCTACACCTTATGTCACAATTAGGCTATAAAACCTAAAAGTTATGCAGCCAGAAAAGTATCTTGGCAGTGGGGAAAGAAAAAAAAACGAATCCAAAATGTCCCATATCCCCAAATGGACTGTGTAACTACACTCACAGGTATGTTGATGGATAAATGGCCATGGCGTTTTCAGTATGGTTATCGGACGAAAAGCTTATCATGAAGGTAATCCTGTACCTGGATCCGGGCTTCTGGAAGATCGATCTTGGCCGCCAATCTTTCACGTGCAAAAACATCAGGGTAATGCGTCCGCTCAAATTCTGAGGGCGAGAAGCATTTGGTGGTGACCAGACCAGCTTACATGATGCATGAAGTTGTTGTCAATGAACAAAGGAAGATCTAACCCCAAGTCAAGTTAGTCTCCCAGGACTATCTAAGCAAAACCCAATTCAACCACTGGGCAGATCTGATAGAGCAGAAGAAGTGGGTAATTTTGACATTAGTCTTTAGGATGGTGAAGGGGTGGATGCCATTTAAAAAACAGCATAACAATATAGCATAACATTAGACAGCAATAATTTTGTAGAGCTCCAAATGATACCACAGGGAGCTCCTGTGACAAGTCAGCAGAGCAGGCATTGAACAGCTACTTTGGAAAATATGACATTGCCTAAAAAAAACTCAATAAATAAAAAATATATAACGGACCTTTCTCCAGAGCTTCTATCTGTTCCTGAGTAAAACTGGTCCTATTTCTCTGTAACTTCCTCTTGAGCTGCAGTCGAAGTTGAGACTCCTCTCCGTCGTCCCTTTCTCCCCGCACTCCTCCACCTACCCCCATTCCTCCATCCACCTCCACATCACAACCTTCTGGCACGGCTGCAAAATGAGGGAAGACAAAGAAGATGACCGCCTTTGAACTGGACAGGTCATTCCAGCAGACCTTCACCAAGAGGCAGAAACTTACAGCAAAAAAATAGACGATTCAATATGCAATGAAATAGTAACAGTATGAGTACATATTAAAAACAAAAAACAACCAAAAACACAGATTGAACAGTAATTTTTATGGACCACAGAGACCTGACTTTTCTTTAGCATTCTGCAATTTTGGCCAGAATAAGAAAAGCTTAAGAGCTCTGAGTCGGGGCTGATAAAACTCTTGCTCATATTTGCACAGATATCCATGTTGGTGTTGACAGAACTACTGACAGAACTAACCAGCTCAGCCAAGTGGAACCAGGTGCTTCTCACTCCAGTCGCCAATGCAGTTATCTACGTCCAAGCGGGCAACATAAAGTATAACATGCACACAAGCACGCCTGTGTCTCCACATAGACTTGCTACTTTTGTTTTCTGCCGAGGATGCTCACCTGTATTGTGCTGCGAAGGCACCGTATTCGATTCGTGGTACCAGTTATTTGGTCCAGTCCAGGTTGACCCACTTTGTAGATTTAACATGGTTAATTTTTCATACATTATATTTAGCCCCCAGCCTGAAAGAAAAAAAATCAGCACCTTGCCTTGACCTGTTACCTTTGACCCCTGACCCCTGTTCTCCCCACCCCAAGTGGAGACCAACAGACCTGTGGAGAATGAGAAAAATAAAATGCGGCTTACTATTGTGGTAATGGCATTTTCTACTAGAGTAAGCTGGCACTGGACTCGAAAAGTGACAGCCGGTTTCGGCACGCTTGCCAGCTATTTGGGAATTTCACCACATTCATAATGAACCCATGCAGCAGTGTGTGTCCCTCAATGCACAGTCAATATAACTAACTGGGAATTACTGGCAGTGACTAGGGTCAAACTGGCAATCTGCATTCAGCAGCAGGCTGCTACAAACACAGAAAGTTCAGATGCATTCATTCAAAATGACTTACTTATGTTACTAAATATTGCTTTGCACAAAACCAAAACTATATATAAAAACACCATTTCAAAAAGTAAATATCATAATTAAACAGTAACACACACAAACATGCAAATTCTAGCACTTCTGCCAAAGGTCAAGTTCTGTCCTGTTTATGTTTGTTTTTGGTACGTCTGACATTCTATCATCTCTGTACCATCCACTACTTGTTCAGTGCAATTCTTCTCCATGCCACTGTCTTTACTGATAACTCTTAAAGTCCGTTCTTGCCTCACACATTCCTTGCCTCAGTTTCATCTTTTCTCCAACTGTCCTAATTCTTGACTGCTTCTAATATGCAAAATTAACATTAAACAGCAACTCACCAACTGATGGATTTGAATAAATGCAAGACAAGCACAACCCAGTTCTTTTTGCTCTCTCTTAGTGCTCTATTCCTGTTCCGCCTATGCCTGTCCGTCTTTCCCCTTGCTTTGTTGCCAATGGACTATACGTGTGCAAAGAGAGAAGAGATGCAGGGAGAGAGGAGAGATGGAGAGAGTTAGACAGGGCGAAAGAGAGGGAGAAAGGGAGGGAGGGAGAGAGAAAGAAACACGTCTGCGGGCATTCCTGTCCTCGGAGCGATGGAAAGAGAGAGAGGGTGAGAGAGAGAGAGGAGAAAAGAGAGGGAGAGACAGAGAGGGCAAAGGAGAGATAAAGTGGAAGAGAGGAGTGACACAGCGAGTCAATGTCAGTGTCAAGTTTGAACTTAATGCCAAAGAAAGGGGGAGTTGAAAAAAGCCAGGGAGCAGTTACATGTAGATTAGATATTCGTTAGTGGGGGAAAAATGTGGCAAATTCATCTTGAAAATGATATAAGATCATTTCATTAAAAGAGAAGGAGAGTAGATTTTGAAATGGACAAAATACAGCAGAACTACAGATCACTCCTATGCTGACTAGTTTTTAGTAAATTTGCAAGGCAAAGAAGAAGTGCCAGGCTTTGGTCCACATTTTCTTAACTTGCCACACTTTCCACTGAAAGCGTACCCTCCACAATCTCACTGTCCTTCTACTTCCTCAGCTTCTCTTTGCTCAGAGACCATTTTAAAAAGAGCACATAACTAATGAGAATTACCCAGAATCACCGTATGCAGTACACGCATAAATTATTGCCTAAGGGTTGCATTTTTACTCACCTTATTTGTATTGCACATTTCTGAGCAAATTAAACTTTAGCGAATGGGGAGAGCCAGAGAATCCCTTAAACAACAGAGGCATCTGTTTGAACCAGCATTTTCAGTTTTGGTTAGATGTGGGGACATTTTTCATTGATTTAGGTGGCCATACATGTAGGTAATCCTGTAAGAATGAGAACCAAAACCAAACTACAAAAGTGAAACCTGGGTTTAATCAGGGGTGTATAATTGTATAATCATGGTAATATTTACAGTCAATGATCACGTAGTCTACTGCATATTTGAGCTCCACCATTAATACTTTATGTGCATTGCTGCGTATTGCATGCAACACTATGGCGACGTGACATATATGTATACTGTACACAGCACTGTAACATAATTACTTTGACCCTTCTGTCAGAACAAGGGCAGCATGATAACGCCGATTATCTATTTCCAAATAATCAGATGCAGGGAAAATGAGGTTGGTAAGAGGACATGAATAGCGAAACACAGCAATAAGAGGGACAACGGTATAAAAATATCTCTGTGCAGATAAAGGGAGATGGGGGACAAGGAAACGTGAGAATAAGGCAGGGGTAGGAGGGTGCCAACTTGTTTTATTTCCGGTTGACAAAACGCTACGCTCCCTCTCTCTCTCTTTCTCCCTGTCCCTCTCTCTCTCTGTCACTTTCTTCAGAGGATTGCCTGAGAGAAGGGGCTAAAGTGACAAACAACAGAGAGGAAAGAGAGAACACAAGTGAGAAAAATAAAGGAAAGATGAGAACAATATCCAAGATTATTTGGGTATATCCATACGCATGCATTTTCCTGTGTCCTATACAGAATATTTCTGTGTGCAAGCATTATTAGCAGCTTCCATATTTATATAAGTTCTTCTTTGGTTCCTTGAGGTCTTGCATTTCACATATTTACAGTGCAGTGTACCTTTCTGCATACGTGAGCGTCTGTGTGTATACCAGGGTGTGTTTGTGTCTGAGTGTGCCCCTCAGTGTGCATGCGTGTGCACTTACAAAGATTTGTGTAGCTTTGGGGCACAATTTTTTTGGTCTCTTGTTAGTTTATTCCTGTCATCCTCTCTTTTTTACCGCTGGAAGGGGGGATGAACTGAGGAGGGGGGGGGGGGGAGAAGTTTAGCGGTCACCATA
>JABFEB020000092.1:32727259-32756656 GCA_019775895.2 Stomatorhinus ivindoensis
TTATAATTAATTTTTTTTTTGTTTTTTTGCCCCCCCCCCCCCCCCCCCCCCCAGGCCAGTCCAAGGATTCGGGAGTTCAGAGTGGACCGAGTGGCTCTACAAATGGGCCCAGTAACAGTGCTGCCTCTGATGGATCCAGCACCAAATCTGCATTGCCAAGTTTCTGGATCCCTAGTCTGACACCAGAAGCAAAGCCAACCATGATAAAAAAGCCTGTCAGTCAATGTAGATGGCCCTCACACTGCCGCTGCTTTACTGCTTTATTTACTAGACAGATACAATCTTCTTTCCCTTCTATATACATGAATTGCTACAGTTTCTGAATAACAAGTCACACACACACACACACACATATATAGATCTCACAGGAAGCTGAAGAAATCATGGAAATGCTTGTGTACCACCAAAGCCTTGACCACATGGCCTTGTATTTGTCCTTTTGGTTCAGGTCAAGACAGTGCTGTGCCCCATGTCTGGTCGGCCTCTCAAGATGAATGAACTGATTCCTGTGAAATTCACGCCTATGGACCCTTCTCTCGACAGAGTGGCCCTTCTTACTCGGCAGGTATATATGCCTGCTGACTTTCTTGTTTTTAACCTTCCCATTTCCAGTTTCTGTACATACTGGTACACAATTGTAATAAATTTGTGGCTCATTGGCAAACTTTAGACTGATTCTGTGTAGTCCATTCCATTGATGCTGACGATCAGCCATGTTGTTCTAGGACCGGTATGTATGTGCTGTAACCAAAGACATGCTTGGAAACTCTGTACCATGTGCGGTGCTGAGGCCTTCGTGAGTATGCGATCTTGTCTTTCCATTCTGTCTATAATTTATATGAAAGGATTCGATTTATATATTTTGGCTTATTCCCCCTCATTTTTTCCAGTGGGGTGGTGGTAACAATGGAATGTGTGGAGCGACTGATAAGAAAGGATATGGTAGATCCAATAAATAGTGAAAAGCTTAAGGAGAAGGACATCATACCGCTGCAGAGGGTGAGAGACCTTCTGCATTTGCACACCTAGTGGACAAAAATGGAAACTGCAGCCAAATTCCTGCAAGCCATGCGGCTGGGTGGGGGGGGGTGGGAGTCTGGGGAATGTGCTTCTGCCCACGGCTCTAATAGCATTCTGTGTGACATCTTAGCAATTTTTTAAGAAGACAAAGGTCTCTGTTTACATCATTACTGCCTTGTAGTATCAGATTAAAAGTATGTCATTCTCTCTCTTAGGGTGGAACTGGCTTTGCTGGGTCTGGAATTGACCTTACAGCCAAAGAGTCTCGCCCTGTGATGCAAGTGTGAAGAGGAAGTTAGTTTGACAAAGAAGGGGTGAAGTCAATATGGAAGTGACTTGTATGTACATATTTTTGTCATTTTTCTTATGAAATAGGAAACTTTGTAACAGTTGTAATTTGATGAAGAGGTGGTTGTATATTTGTGTTTGTTTCTTCACACATTGTCTTTTGCCTGTCTCACAAAACCCCTAAAAATAATCAAATGCCATGCAACACAAGTACAAACTGACTGAAACAATGCATGTTTTCATTAGTTGTACCAGCATCTACACAAAAGAGCCATTCACAGATCTCTTATGGGAACACCAAGGCATTTGTGTTCTTAATTTTTATGCAAAATACTTGATAAGCATTACAGTGATTGACGTAAGAATAATTTTGCAAAGCTATGATTTTCCTTTAGGTGTTTGCATTTTTTTCCAGAAATATATGGCAAAGTCTCAACTTATTTTGTGTGTTAATCAGGCATTCAGACAAATGTTATTTCTATGTGATATAAATTGATCTCATTACAAAAATTATTTTAGTTTAGCACATCTCAAAACAAATTCTGCTTCATTAACGTACAGGCTTACTGGCCTATACGGTTTTTAAGGTTGCCTATTAAGTGAAATAAAAATGATTCCCACTTTTATTTAGTATATTTTCTGTGTTGGTGAATACCTTTCCACATGCTTTTATAACCTGTTCCAGTAGGATAACTCTGTGCACTGTGTTCTAAAGTGAGCTCTATTCATACAAGTTAATGGCATCCATATTTCCAAAAAAAAAAAATATATAAATATTTTTACCAAAGCTGGATCTGTTCTGGTTATTCATCTACAGTAGGTGTTCACTGAAGTTTCACTGTGTAGTACGGTACATGGCAGTTTTTAATCATAGCATTTAAACAGAATCTTTCCTGACAACTCTTTACTTACTGTTTGATATGTGTATATTGTTTTATAGAAAGTAAATGGACTGCCTATGAGGAAGCAATGCCAGGTTCTGCACTGAAGTTTTTAAATAAATGTTAACCCTTACATTTTGTGTGCTTCCCTGTATATCATTTTAATCACAGCCTTCATACCATTTATTACCAAAGTAATCAGAATTACATTTTATAATCAATTACATTTTATAGTCTGTTGCTTCTGAAACCACAGTTGGCTGCTTTGTTCAACGGGAAAATACTTTTTTTGTCACAAATTCTCATTTAACTGCATTAACATCAGAAAAACTATGCAAAGTGCCAAACCCTGAATTTATTTTAATGATAATTAATAAAATTCCCAGGATGGGTGTATGTTTTTTTTCTTTTTCTTCAGTCATACAGTGACGACTGGGGATCGGTGTCCAGGCTGCTCCTAAGCTTTAGTTATTGTCCTGCACAGAGATGAGGAAAGTGACAATCATACAAACAGTAACATATACCTTGTGCAAGTTTTGAGGATAAATGATTCTTACTGGTAGAGCGATCTAGACAATTCATCAATGTAGCCCCCTGAAATAAACATAAATATTTCATTAGCTATGCAGTCCAATCACAGGGCCAGATATAAAATTCTGTCAGCTTACCGGGTTCACAAATTGTCTCACATATTAAAGGACAAGCTTGGCAGAAGTAACACGACTGTAATTGAAAAACAGATTTTAGCAGACATTAAAATAACATTAATTTGAAGCTTTGAATGTGCTCTGATGTTTGAGCTTGACATGAGCATACGTCTTGCAGCGAGCTTACCTGGCAGTGCTTGCAGTGCTCTGAGTCATCTTCATCTTCACATGGGCATTTATTACAAATGTCACAGTGCTAAGTGGAGGATAGCATCAAAACAGAGTCAATGCAGTGTTTGTGCAAAACAACAGTAAATGTGATTTCATGGCTAGCTATTGGTCATTATGGTATAAAAAATCCATCCATCCATTTATCCTGGTTAGAGTTCTATCTTAAACAGCCAAATACATTTAAAACAGGGGCAACCCGGATGGATTGCCAGTCTATCTTAGAGCGCACACATGCTACAGACCGTGCTCCTGGTAGGTAGGGAGTGGGGAGGGACAAAAAACATGGATTGTCTGGAGTCCCTGAGGGCCAGACTGAGAAACACTGGTCTAACTGCATGTTCTGCCTGTACTTGGAAGAGACTTCAGGCCCCCTGCAACCTTACCCTAGATTAGCAATTGTAAGATGGATGAATAATTCTTCCTGACCTGCAGCTGTTCTCACATACTTTCCACATAGCCATAGGATCAACTAGTCACATTTGGACATGCAGAATTTGGGAGCATATCTAAAGACTTAGGGTATAAATTGGCTCTGTGGGATAGGACTCTGTGCTTGTGAATAGGAAGCTGTTGGTTCCAATCCCATGGCCAGCAGAATAATGTCAACATTGGGCCATTAACCACAATTTCTCCAGGTACATTTCTCTCTAATCCTCACATGTATGTCACTTTAAACAAAGGCATCTCCTAAATAATTGGAATGTAAAAAATATAGAGAATTTTGCAGTCACACTCATTCTAGCTCTTGTTTTATGCCATTTTTGAACCATTGAAGCCAACTGATTCTTGGTGATCCCTATTTATTATAAGCAGTTGCTACAGTAGAATGGATTCTCCTGTTGGATTCTTTGGGAAAAACAGCCAAATAGATACGATAATGTATTTGTTTTATTATTAAAAATAGTGTCCATTAATGTATGTACAGTGGTACCACGGTTCTCGAATTTAATCCATTCCGGACTCTGGATCGAATTCTAAAAAGTTAAAGTCCTGATCGGATTTTTCCCATAGATAATAATGAAAAACCAATTAGTTTCCGGCCCCCCAAAATTACACCTATATATGTATTTTAGCATTTAAACACAAAATGAACAGGATAAAACAAGAAGAGCTTTTTTTAATGGCTTCCAAAACGATAGAGATCCTATCCCAACATTACCCCTGTCCTGCCCCGATCGTCTGCTCCTTCTGTGTGCCACGCCCCCTCGTTAACCTCGTGTAGGATCCCCATGTGATCAGCTGTTTCTGGTTGTTGTCATTAGTCCTCTGTATTAAGTCCGCGTTTCAGTTTGTTTCCCCAGTCAGGTCATTGGGTGCGTTCGACTTGCTTACAGCGCTGGCTTAAAGCAACACATTCTGATCCTGACGCAATGCATTACGGTTAGATGCATTGCGACCTCTCACCCGGCTGCACAAACTGGAACCGCCTCCGTGACGACGCACCTTTGCCCTTATTGGCTGAAGAGTTTAGTTACACACATGACATTTGTATCCCAGGCAGTTCTGATGCGTAATCTGCTATTTTTTCCCGAATATCATGTAAAGCAATGAGAACTGGTTTTCAGTTAATTTACCTGGTAAAATAAAGTTTAAATAAATAACATAAATGCTCTAATAGTACATGTAAGTTAGTGGTTTATTTATTGTTAGTTACTGTAATTTTGTGCTGTTTTATTTGGTTAATCGTCCAGTCTGTGAAGAAGGCATTCAAGTAAGAATTGCATTATAGTAGGACTCATTTTCCTGGCGCGTACAATTTATATTAGGTCAGCGTTCACGGTTCGACTTCTGATATTCAGATCAAGTTCTAGGTCAAACTGCTTTCAAGAAATTCGAGTTCTAGTGAGTTAGAGAACTGAAGTACCACTGTATTATATGCAGGCCATAACATGTATTATTAGCAAAGAATCATCCTCCTTTCACTTTGACAAGAAAGTGTTATATGCATTTCCTGCAGATACTACTCTGCATTGCATGAGGGGAGGCATAGTGTCAGACTATACGGCCCGCTCTGACAACTGCATTACTCTGAATGACTGACAAAGCAAGATGGAGCCATTTACTGGGTGAGATTAACACATTATACCTTACAGAGCGAACAGTAGCTACAAATAGATCCCTCCTGATAGTGTCCATGCACACCATTGTCCTCTCCATTGTCTTGATCATCACTATGGAGAGCTGAAAAAATTAGTGCAGATGCATTTTTTCCAGACTGTAAATTGGCAGCGCAATTGTCAGATAAACATGGTGTACGGTTAGCACATGACATGGTGCAATGCAGCCCAGCACGTCTGGGAACATGCGTTCCTGACTGCTTGTGTTTCCTACTTCTCCATTCTCTCCCTGTTTTTGTACTGAACAAAGATAGCAGTATGTCTAATACTCTCTGACTTCCTGTCATTCTGGCACAAGAAGGCTGCTGAACTTCAGTGTTCAATGGGCAATTGTGTGACATAAATCACACTATGATCTGGCACTATACTAAAATAGACCTATCCAATCCCTATTTTTATTAAAATCAATTGTGCATTTGATATTTGCTGAAATATTTTCTTTAATTGTTTTGTTTGCGTATTAGACGAAAGTAAATAATGCTAAGAATTGTTTAAATATGGAGTGTGTCAATTGTGTTGCTCATTCTAATAAGGTATTTTTCAGAATTATTTTTAGGAGCTCAGTAATAAAATTACCTTCTTGGTGCTGCTCATGGTCATCTCTGTTAGCAGAATCATCTCTATCACTGGTGGCATCACCTTCTTCATTAGTGCTGTCATCACTGCCATCTGTATTTTGATGTTCATCTTTGGCATTTTTATCAGTCCCATCATCATTTCCATCTTCCTCATGCTCTTCTAGATCATTATCACTGTGATAATCATCATCGTCATTATTCTCTCTGTCACCAGGTTCATCACTGTCACCCAGATTATCACTGTGATCATCATCATCATTATCCTCTCTGTCATCAGGTTCATCACTGTCATCCAGATTGTTATCACTGTGATCAACATCATCATTTTTATTGTTGTCATCATTGTCCCCTCTCAAATTAGTTTCATCTCCAATATCCAGATTGTTATCAGTGTGATCATCATCATCCTCCTCTTTGTCATCAGGTTCATCACTGTCATCCAGATTATCAGTGTGATCCTCATCTTCATCATCATCATTATCCTCTGTGTCATCAGATTCATAACTGTCATGTAGATTATCATCCACTCTGTCATCAGGTTCATCACTGTTATCTATGTTATTACTGTGATGATCATTATCATCATCATCACTGTCATCCAGATTATCAGTGTGATCCTCATCTTCATCATCATCATTATCCTCTGTGTCTTCAGATTCATAACTGTCATCTAGATCATCATCATCCGTTCTGTCATCAGGTTCATCACTGTTATCTTGGTTATCACTGTGATGATCATTATCATCATCATCATCATCATCCTCCTCTCTGTCATCAGGTTCATCACTGTTATCTTGCTTATCACTGTGACGATCATCATCATCATCATCATCATTCTCTTTACTGTCAGGTTCATCACTGTCATCCGGATCATTATCACTGCTATCATCATTTGCAGCGTATTCCTCGTCACTGCCATCTTCATCATAATTATCATCATGATCATCACTCTCACCATGATTATATTCAAGATGATCATCTTGATCATCACTCTCAATGTCATCCTCAGTGATTCTTTTTGCTTTACTGTCACCCACCTCATTATCCTCATCAGCACCATATGCATATTCCACATTTTCATCTGTACTGTCATGCTGGTAATTGCTTTGTTCTTCGTCCTGTGCCATGACACCCGGAGCCAGTGGTATTTGGATGGAACACAGAAGTGCAAGCAAAAGCCAAGTCATCCTCTCTGACTAAGGTAAAGATATTAGCTGAAAGGAAGACAGAGAAATTCACCACTGCTGATCCCATGCAGGGTGTCGGCTCAACCAGTTAAAGAACCAGAATTCCAGAAGCCTGAATTTTCAAGAACAAAGTGTAGCAGTCCAAGAACGTGTTGACGATTATCTCCTGTCTTTGAAGCAAAAACTATTGCATTAATTAAAAAATTGGACTATTTTCTCTTACTGAGAAATATGTCATTACGAGAAAAAAACAAGTTTAAGAAAAGACAATGATAACTAGCCCAGAACACAAAGCCAGTATAATAAAGACAGCGGGCAAAACTGGGTGGGCGGTGCAGTTTGGGTGACTGACAGCAACAAATGCAAATAACTACGCTTATGCTGACCTTCACCCTTCTAGGTGAGGACAGAGAAGAGAGAGAAGACAGGCGAAAAACCTAAAGGTATTAAGCAGTTGTATTGTTTACTTCAGAGGATTGGAACATTTGGAAGGACGTGGAGGTTGCGTTTTGTAGGAGGGTGAGGGAAGGAGACATTTTACCATTCAAGGTTCAAGCTTTTGTGGGTCACATGTACAATTGTACAGTACGATAGCAGTGAAATGTTACTGTGCCAAAACAGCACCATCACAGTGCATAAACATATACGAATTAAATATATTCTTTTAAATGAGAAAATTTACTTTATATATGTTTTAACTGATAAAAGTGCATTTAGTGAACCTTCATTGATATAGTACTATAACTGCTAAGAATAAATGCCTGTAGTCTAAGAAAAATGCTCATATAAAATGAAAAACACTCTCTTTCCAGTCCGTTTCACATCTGTGGGGGTCTAATAATAGTCACAATTGAACGGCACCGTGACCTAATCTACCTCAACACTAGATTCCATTCCAGATCTGAGTGTGATGTCATAAATTCCAAGCTACGACACAGCATTATGAGGCAAGGGTTAATGCTAATATTTGAATCAAGTGGGGCACTAGTCTTTGAGTCATCAAAATTGATTCCACCTGGTAAGTCGTCTGAAAGTATGCCAAGATTCCCTTCATAGGTAAGCAACCAAGCAAAAAAAATGTATAATAATGACACCTTATAATAATGACCGCTATTTTAAGGCAAACACGCCAGCAGGCATGCACGCACACGCACACACACACCATCCATTCATTTCTACAGAAAAAACCCTAATCCCAACAATGATTACCTTAACCCCTACCCTTAACCCTAGGAAACCAAACAATATACAAGACTTTTAACATTTATAGATTTTTATAAGACTGACCTTCCCCTTGAGGAAATGGTCCTCATAATGTCAAAATGACAGTTTTTTTGGTCCCCACAATGTAATATATACATAACCCACATACACATGCAGCCTAACACAAACAGATGGCATGTATAGAAACAGAAATACACTTCCATGCATAGTGATACTTGTACAAACTGTACTGGTTCCAGCCAGCTGAGTTAACACTCCACTCCTCAACCCCCCACTTCTGAAATAGGTGCATATAAGCAAGGGGAGCAGGCAGGGGGACAGAAGCTCTATTATAAACCACCCTGCCTCTCCAACAGTGCCAGTGAAATGTGAACTGTCTATTTTCTTACCACTGAAACTCTGCCCTTTCAATTGTCCTCTAAACCAATTCTATTACAGCCCCCTTTCCTGGTGTTGATTTTTTTGGGTTAGTCCTGTGTTTGTGTGGCCTTTTCCACACCATACACTATTCACACTATGTTTCAATACTAATTTTCACTTACCCACTTCATAATAATTACAAGCAAAAACCATTTAACTCCCCAAATAAGGACAGACCAATTACCTCCATTTAAGACGTTAACATTAAACAGTGTCCATATGCACAAGGCCCTATTGAGTTACACTCTCTAGTATGATCCACTATTATGTCATTCATTCTTTGCCCATGTGTTCTACACCAACGCTGATCATATGAGACACAAAGACCTTGACCTCCAAAAAATGTGCCCAGTTCTCTAAAAAGGGCATATGTGAAATATTGAAGAAAAAACAGTAAAGAAGATGGAACCAGGCTAGGCTACATGCAAACAACTCATTTGAAAGGCTTATGTAAGAACATAATGCTGAACTCTTCTGTCATCTCCAATCCTTGTTATACAAACAAACTTCCACAGTGGTTTAATAGAGTCAAACAGGTATGAACAATAAAACAGTTTCTCACTCATGACAAAGACTGTACAATTTTCTTTAACTGCTATTTCTGTGCAATTCAATGTAACAATTTCAAAATATTTGAGGTTATCAAATAATCCCCGGGTCAGCCTACCTGCGAGTTGACCCATTCCCCAACCCCACCATGTAACAAACAACAACTGGGAATATTATGTTAAAATAAAGAAAAAGATTTGAAAATGTCAGTGCATTTAGCAACACACAAGAATGTCTTTAGCTGTCTTCAAGTTGTAAAAAGTTTATAAAATGAAGACAGGAGTCCACCATTTCTTCTGGTTACAATAAGATATCCATTTGTTTGATTTTTCATCCAAAAAAGGAAGATTTAACTTTGTGAAGCAAGAGATGGCTCTGGAGGCAGAATATATGAAAGAAATTTATTAGGAAAATCAAAGGAGATCTTTTTAAGTTTCTCATTAGAATATAAGCTTAGACATACTGATATATTTTGGATGCAGCAAAAATAGAAGGGATATTGACAGAGTTATTCATGGAAGAAGCAGAGAAGGCCAGATTACCTTTAAATGTTGGAGGTGGGCGTGTGATGCTGACCAAGTTGCTTTGGGACAACATCTCCACCATCCAAGAGAGGGCATTAGTGCAATACTCCAGCTGGGGGAGCACAATTATAGTTACCACACTGCCTAGACATAGTGCAGCTGCAATATTAATTTCAGTTTTAAGTAAAGAATAAAAAGTTGATATCTCTATTTCCTGGCCTGAAACATGTAGCCATTTCTGACAGACAAAACGGAAAAGACCGAGTCTAACCTCATTTTCCAACAGCCTCAGTCTGCGATCATGATCCCGGATCTCTGTCACCTGCTTCAGCACGCTGTCCACCCTACACACAAGCAATACAAGCGAAAAACCCACATCATGCATCTGCAGGTGCACAAGACGAGCCAGCATTTACGTCAAGACGCATTAACGCCAAACTGCAGAAATGAAAGGCTGGCTGACATGATGCCGCATTTACACAGTGTTCAGAGTGACATGTAACTTGGCACTCTATCAAAATCTTTTGTGTTATTAAATGCTTAATTATTAAAAAGTAATAATCCTTAAATAAGATTTTTTTCATTAATTTTAGTCATTTAGTTGATTTATTTGAAACACAATAATTATCCACTGGAGTCACTCTCCAGGGCAGTGCTTATCCATACACTACTGCAATTAAGTAATAAGCCCAAATTACTTTACAGTATAAACAGAATAGAAAAAAACTTTCATGAAACTACAGTCTTTATTGTTTCATGCTATATGATTATGATGGATTACATTTTATCTGCAAAGCTGAAATTAAGGTTTCTTTGAATATTAATCTAGCATTAATTTGGACATCTGATTACTGAGGAGAGTTCTTTATCAGGCAGGAAGTACAGAAGGTATTACTGAAACACACGGTCTGAAGGTACATTTTAGCTGAAATATTTATCAAAGTAATGCTATTTTTCAGCACTCTATGAAACTGAGTGAATTAAAGTGTGACATTGAAATATTGTTATACATTGGTATTATTTATTTTAATAATTTGTTAAAATTTAAATATTGCACTTACACTGAATTCAAGGCCTACATCGAGGTCAAAAATCAACCACTTGTCTGAAACGGTCCACTGAGTATGATAGAGGAATATGAAAATATGGGGTGGATCATGTGGGTGGAAAAAAGTGGAAATAGACCCAAATGAATGGCTATAAATACGACATTTAATATAGACGATTTTAATATCGATTAAACCGCCTTTATAATGGTAAATTGTTCAGAGTAGTGGTATTTTGTCTTTGTTGAGATTTGCATTCCTTCCTTATGACGGGATACAGCAAGTAAAAACATTGCTGCTACATTTGATTTTATCAGTTTGACATTCCGGTATGAGACATGGGAAGGAAAGCAGAGGTAGGGGCTGAATGCAGATCCCAGGACGTCTCATGAGAGAGACGTGTAATGTAAACACGATGAAGAGTCAGCGGAGAGAGACACAACCTTTAAAACAAAGGAGCATTACGTTTTATCTTTATAAGTTCATAAATTCTTGTTTAACTCTCAATTGTTCAGACAGAAAAGTTCTCTGCAGATAAAACAAGAAAAAAAGGAGAGTCAGTGTGAAGTCATTGTAACTACCAGTAAGGGTGCAGCAGTGAGACAAAATGGATACTGTCATATACTGGCAGTACTGGGAAGTGTTTCTTGTTCAGTTTTTGCGTGTAATAAAAGAACTGCATTTTGAAATTTTTATGAAATTCAATAAGGTAGTATTGTTGCTGCTATGTAAATAGAAAAATTGATAATGATAAAGTATGTCTTGTTTGTCTCTGAATGAAATTCATTAATGTCACACCAGAGTACAATGTTTAGGACTACTGTAGTGAAGATATTTCTGAAACAAATATGGAAATGCAAGGCTCACTTACAATTGTTTTATTCAGATTAAAATATATGTATATTTAAATATATAAAAGCCAGGTCAGCCAGTTTCTGGAGCAACTGAGGGTTATGGGCCTTTCTGAGAGGCTTAATGGTGACATCACTCTGCCAGCCACAGGATTCAAATTGGCGACCTTCCGATCACAAGTACAGCGTGCTAAGCCACTGCACCACACACCACCCTCAGACCTAAAGGACTACAACTACAATTTAGAAATGATTTCATCCCACACCGTAGTCACTCTGGTGCCCTCCTCTCTAACCAGTGACTGGCAGATGACACCAAATTTCTTGTTCCGTCATCCATAACCCAGAATCAGCAAAAACCATATGTGAGCAAGCGAGAGTGCAGGTGGGCCAGAACAGCAGAATTAAAGAGGAGCATTACTTGGAGGAGGTGCGCTTCAGCCTCTCAGAATCACTTTCTCTCTGTTTCTTGTTCTGGGCGACCAGGAAGCCCTCCTTCTGAATGGACTCCCAGGTCACCTGCTTGTTGAACTTCTTGTCGTCCAGCTCCAGTGCTGAGCATGGGAAGGCGAGGAGAGCAGCTCAGGTCTTAAGCCTTAGCTTACACAAGCCAGGCTCCCAAAACTACACACAAACTCTCTACTGTTCATATTCTTTTTAAATAAATCATCCATCTCTTTTCACTGTCTATTCTGCACCACTGTCCAAGGAGGTACGACGTAATATTGCTTCTTGCTACCACTAATCTGCTGTATTAGTTAACTTGGATGCTATTGTTGTTCCAATAAAGAGGCTAATATCTGAGCCTCACTCATTTAAGCTTTCCTTTGTCTCTCACCAAAGTGCAGGACTTTGATTGAGGGAACCCGGCGGATATTCCTCTTAATGAAGAGGTGCAGGTGAGAGAGGATGATGAACGGAGGTGCCAGAGAGGGCCTTGAGTGGTATTCCTCGATCAGCCTGTAGCGCTGGAACTTCCAGTAGATGTCGCTGTTGTCCTGAACCTTGGCGAATGTGTGACTACAAGCAGAGAAAAAGACAAGGTAGAGTGGGAGAGGCAGAAATAAACACCGCATGAGCTACACCTGCAGTACTGTCAGTGTCCTGTGTCACAGGCACCAGTGACAGGTAAATGTGCAATAGAGAATCCTCCCTTGAATGAGGGAATCAAGATAATTACCATCACCAGTCTAAATTCACCATGTCTTTCAAATTCGTACACCCATCTTCCACCAATTATTCCAGTACAGAGTTAGTCTGACCCTGTAAACGCAGAGCAAGGGAAACATCCCAAATGAGGTACCTAACCAATACAGGGTACACAAACAATGCAATTCAGAGACACCCATGCACTTAACTGCATGATCTTGGGTGACAGAAAGGAGGAAACCAAACACTTAACCTTGGCATAAATATCTTACTCAGCTACTACTAAAGAACAATTCATGAACTAATATAGTTCCTGCTTGAAATACTTGACCCGATATGACAGATTAACCCAAGAACTAAAAAGGGACCAATATATAACTAACACTTAGTTACTGGTTCATTAACACATTAAGTAAAACTATACTGCTACATTATTTGTGCCTCCAAGTAAACTTACAGACAGGAGTAATTTAACGTTCGCTCTTTACTCATGTACCATGCACTTTATTGGAGCTACGTTGCATATCTATGTTTTTTGTATGTTTTCAGTATAACCTTACTGTTCCTTATTTATTAAATATTTATTAGCATGGTGGAGTTGACCACCTTGCATTTCACTGCAGGGTACAGTCAGACTGTATACCTTGACAAATAAAACCCTTGAATGCTTGAATTAATACAGCATTGTAGAAGATACTGACCAAAGTGGCAAACTTCTAGTAATTCAATGCTATGAATTGTGATGAGGAACTCAACCTTATAATATTAAGCAAGTCTTTTCTCAGCCAATGAAGAGAGAAAGTCTCAGTTTGAAGTTTCATGCTGACATACGCACACACTTTTTTCAGCTTTTCTTATTAGTGTTTAAGAGCCCTTTAGGATTTACACCTAATTCCTTAATAGAGGCAATTCTTGCTTTTAAAACATTATCTCAGAATTAAAGTACCTTTAATGTCAGATGCCATACCCCAATTTTCTCCATCAAACCATAATTCCTTTCAGTAGAGGAAGTAACAAGAAAATACATTGCTGTATTACACATAAAAAATCCAGCTACTTTATGGAGGTACCCCTTTTCAAGATGTCCCAGTTAGTGGGGTATTTTTCTTGTTTGATAATTTGGTCTAATCTGATTCCAAATCGTTGATAGCAGTAAACATCATACAGGGTTATTTTCTTCCATTAGTAAAATTTAGTTCACCAACCTTTACCCAGAAAGCAGCACATGAATACAGACAGCAGAGATGTGACCTGAGATGTGCTACAAGTGCCAAACCAAATGAGCAGCTAGCAGAGGACAAGCAACGTACCTAAACATGGCGATCAGCAGGTTGATCAGGAGGATGTTAGTGACCAGCAGGTACACCACTAGCAGCACAATAACCAGCCAGTTGGCATAGGTGTCCATGCAGGGCTCAAACCCAGCATGGATGAGGGTCACGTTGTTTGTACAGTTCATGTTTCCCATCTTTGTGGCTGACAATAGAAAAAAACATCTTTAAAACAATTAATATCAGGTGGATGACAATCTTCTACATTTTTGTTTACATTTATACACTTTAGGTATACAATTACATAAATAAAAACTCCAGTCACATAAAGCACACGTGAATAATAACAATAATATTAATCCATAATTTATAGTTCTATTTTCCATTTTAAAGGAGTATTAAAGTGGGTTTTGCTAATAAACACATATAAAAGATGCAATACCGTCTAGCTCCTCTAAAGGGATTTGTCCAAATATATGCAGATATGGTCTGTAGAAAATGCGACGCAGGATCCAGTCTGGGCGGTGGTCATAGGAGTACAGCAGTGCCTGATTGGCTACTCCATACGCCATAAGCCACACCAGCAAGAAGAAAAGGAAAAAGAAGACATCCTTCATCTGAGAAAAAGGGTGAGAGTGGAAGCATATTATTAATGACCTATTACATCACTAATACCAGCTTTATTATTGACTAGAGGCTGAGTGAAAGCATAACTATGCATTCAAGTTAATGCACTGAGCACATCCAAAGCAATAAAGAACAAAACCGCCGTGAGGAGTTACCCGGCGTACAGTCTGGCTACAGAGCAGCGCACAGACCTTTCAGGGGGCAGAAGCATAAAAGGCAGGGTGGCTTAGGAAAGATTGTCTGTCAGTTATGTGATCAATGGTTATCGAAAAGGGATACTGAGAACCTCAACTGTGCTAATAAAGTGATAATGATGGGCAGTTCAAAATTATTTTAATTTATATTTTTTAATACTCACAATATGATATACATCACAAATGCCACTTTGTACTGTTGCTCTGTAAAACGTTTGCAGTGTTACAGATATCTGCAGCTACAAGCCAAGTGGTATCTGGGATGGGTATGGCTGGCTACCTCTCTTGGAGATATTCAAATATGTATTGTGAGACCTACTCCTTATTTGGTCTGAGACTCTGAATAGATGTTGCCTCTGACGGACATTCTTTTCTTTTTTCCACACCCCCACTCCTTACCATCTTGCCCACAATAATAATCTTGGGTCCCATCTGCTTATGGATTTCAAAAATATGGATGAGCCTCAGCGTGAAGACCAAGAAATCGAGGGACAGAACCGCCCGACCACATTCGTAGGACGTCTCAAACATCCTGAGACAGTGAACAGGCAAAAGTCAACATATAACACCAACATCCTTAATTGGTTGGCCAAAATATTGAATTGAATAGATATTTAGTGATTTAGTAATGATGTGATGATACCTGCAGATCAGTGCAGTGATGAAGAGAGAGATGGCTGTGAGGTCACACTTATTCCACACATCCTGAATGTAGAGCCTTATCCTCTGCGACACAGAGGAACTGGCAATAAAGAAGCTCTGACAATGGGAAGGAATGTCTGGTTACTACGGTTTGACGCATGAACGAGGTTTGAAAAGCTTCTTATGAATGACTTAGACACTACTCTACACATCACTATCCTCGGCATCACAGTGAGGGTTCAAAGGAATGACACAACCTTCCCCCCCCAACCCAATCAGGTACCATCATACCTGTCGGATTTCTTCACAAACTAGAGTAAAGACCCAGAAGTACAGCACTAACTCCGTTGTGGTGGGGCCTTGGGAGGGGGGAGGCTTGAAGTCAATCAGCAACACATAGGCGAACAGGAAGAGGAAGAGGAAGTACATGAGCACATTGCCAAGGAAAGTCGTGATTGGGGCGAACCAGAACTGTCGCCATCTGAACACCACATAGGGGTGCTTATAGGTCCTTGCTGAGGGTCCTGGAGAACAGGAGACAGGAGGGTAAAACCACTGAGGATAATACAGAAAATCAACACAAACATAATAAGGCTAAAAGAGAAAGTGAAAGGAAGTGACTTTAACATACTTTTAGATCTGAGAGCCCTGTATTCTTCAGCTTCTTCTTCACTGAGAGGTACAGGGAGAGAGAGTTCATTAAAAGCAAGCTAAAACTGCTGAGCAGACGTTCTCAAGCATGCAAAACGTGTAGTAATGCGGAGATTACGTGGGCTTGATGTCAGCGAAAGAGAAGATGGTCTCTCCTTCTAAGCCATCAGTCTCCCATATATGGGGTATGTTTTTATCTTTGCAGTCCTCCTCTTGATCTCTCCTGAGGAAGAGGAGCAACGTCACACTGGAGACATTAACAAATGCTGTTAAAGCTGCAGAGATGCAATAAACACTGAGCTTCATTTAGATACTGACCAGAATATCCATAGGTGTGTACGCAGGAGCTCTGCTTTTGCAGCTACACGTAATGCAGCAATAACACTAATTGGATGGTCCTGATTATAGTTGGAGGAAATGGGTGAGGCATGACACAACCTCTGTAGATGAATTACATCATGAAGGAATGTAACAGCCGGAATGATAACAAGTACAACAGATGAATACACAGGAACTACAGTAAAATATAAGAAGTTAAACTTGGTTTCAAGTCAAAAAGATGAATGACCTCGCTAGATTCCCAACTATCGAACATTGGCTGTATTAGTCCTATAAACAGATCCCAAATATATGTATCTAACACTACCTGAACTACGTACGACTAAACAGCAGTTATTCTAAAAATACCTAAAAAGAAAGTCATGGTTTTGGGGTGGAGGGTGACCTGAACATAATGAAAATACAAACATTCAAGAAAAAAAATGATAATGAAATCCGAGATGAGTCAGTCCCTGTAATACATGAACCACACTTACAAACCGTACAGCAGGTTCAGCTGGAAGGATTTTGGAGAAGTTGTGCATCTTCACTACAACTATTCTGGGTCATTTTGAAATGATCTTGAGATCAAAGTCCCTTTGTGTAATCATATGTATCTTAGTCTAAAGTCTTATTTCTTATGAGGCTTTTCTTTAGATTATCTATGTTGTTTATCTCTTCAGTATCTGTTTATTCTCCAGCAGCCAACATTACAGATTTGGGTGATGTACAACGAACCTCTGAAGAAATAAAATACAGCTCTGAGCTTATCAACTGACCTAGTCTACAGCACATCAACCTCCTCAAATGAGGAGGCAATGAGCAAAAAGCAATGAGCAGGACTCTGTCAGTAAACATGGCTCTTAGCTTAAATGATTTTGTCTAGTTTTTTACGAGATAAATTTCACTTGCATCACATTTTCCACTGCCATGCTCATTCAATTCTAAGCTATTTCTTATATATCACTAATTATAATTACTGATCCAAATCCAGGATTTAAAAACATGTATTACAGTATTCCAACGAACTCTTCAGAAGATTTTTTCCTTCTAGCCTGTAGCTACTTGCTTCTAAGACTGCTCTGAAAACCCTCTCCTGGTTCAACATTTTGAGGTGACATCAGACTTTTCCCTCACGATATGTCCACCTGCCCGGCATCAAGGAACTAACTATAAGTCCATGTCGGACTGGAAATATCACATTTTATACTGTCTGAATGCCACAAAAATACCAACTAAGGAATAACAAGGCAGCGAGTAGAAGTTTGTGACCTGCACTAAGTTGCACTGCCCTCCAAAAATCAATACTAGCTTAGTGTAGCATTGTGTCACTCTATGAAAATTCAGCCCTTTATGTTTGAGGAACATAAAAATACCCCCAAATAATAAACCACTTAATAAAGTCCTGTGCAATAAACACTCCAAAAATTGTGACAAAGTAAAACATTTAAAGCTTCCATAAACAGTACAAACACAATATTATTTTCATTAAATATAAAAGCACAATACTGTACCTATTAGCTTAATTTGAGTAATTTGAAAGTCAGAAGGTTGCATGGTGTTCTAAATAAAGCAAAGTGATTTAAAATCCACCTCCAGGCCTGTGAAATAACTGCGAACAAACAAACTACAGGAGAAGCCGAGGGAGATACTTACTTGAAGGAGATGAGGTTAGTGTAGATCAGAGGTGGGACGAAGAAGGTGAGGATGAGTCTCCATATCTCAGTGCTTCTCTCCATATCACCCCACCAGATCTGAGATAGAAGGGCCTTACAGAAAGAAGAAAGGGATAAATTGGAACCTTCTAGAAATTAAAGTTAAAAGCAGCACAGTTTGCGTTCTCTCTCACACACACTCTTCCTGTACTACAGTTCACACCTGCACACCATCATGGCTGAAGAAGTGGCGGGCGTCGGCCGCCATCGCCATCTGCAGGCAGGTAGCCCCACCCCACGCTGCCGACTTGGCAATGAGTAGCGTGAATGAGCGACTCTCACTGCTCTCATAGCACTTTCTGAATATGTCTGTAAAGAGAGATCATGATGGACCCCCTGCATCATTCAAATTTAAACAAGTCTCCAGTCTGATCAAATAATGTACTTGTAGCTCTCGACCAACATCAAACTGACTTATGTAAATCTGGATTTATGCAAAGAATATGTGAGACATATCAGATTTACTGGAGTGTTACCAGAAAAAGGCAACATACACTGAAAATATATTTACATATTACTGGTATATTTTTCAGTTATATATTTTTAATAATATATAATAATCTTATTTACATGAAATATATGTTTCTCTCACCTCAGTATTGTATATTTCTGATTAAACCATAGTTTTGGACTTCTAAACAGTTGTATTTTATTGATTCTCATTCACTTGACATATCCATATTCTGGACAGAGTCTGGGGGTCTGGAGCCCATGCCAGACATCACAGGGCACAAGGCTGGGGTACACCCTGCTGGGGTTACCAATTCATCACAGGGCACAAGGCTGGGATCCCAGGGATGGGATGCCAGTCCACCACAAGACAGAATGAGGGCACACACATGCGTGCGCGCACACGCACACACACACGCACACACAGCAGAGGTAAGATGTGAACCCATAACCCTGGAGGTGTGAGCCACCATGAAACCTTACTTCCTGAAAATATCTCTAAGTACACTGTATATGATGCATACAAACACTGTTTGTACCAGTGTAACAGACACATTGCAATTTCCCATCCACTCACCATGTGCCAGGTTCTCAAACCTCTGTGCCAGTTCTTCCATGGAGCGCTGAGCCTCTGTCTCGTCCTCCAGCTTGGAGAGCTCCCTCAGGATCTTACACCCACTCAGGGCAGTGAGCACTGACTCCTCTGCCTGAGGGAAACAAGGAGCCCAGAGGAGGCAGCTTCAATAACGAAGATGATCTGCACTCCAATATCAATGCTACCAATGACTGTGTGCTTAATGTTTCAACCATGTTGGTGTCACTAATAAAAAAGCAAGTTACTATGTGGAATATTAATTTCTTCATATTTCTACACCAGTATCTAATGGAAATCTAACATTTTTGCAGAACAGGTAAAATCCTGCACCTGTGCTTTTTCAGAAAACAAACACTGTCACCACACGATGTTACTGCACATCCATATATAGATTCTGATTAATGATCATCCATCATATTGTAGATGCGCCGCGCAGCCCGTATGTCATGCGAGCTGAGTTACCATCTCCCAGAAAAAGGAAGCCATTTCTCCGCGGTTCTGCAGGACAGCCCACATGAAGAGAGCAAGCCAGGGAGACTGGCAGCGCTGTTCCCGGTAGGCACATGGGCCCTGCAACAGTCTGCTTACGCTCTGACAGACACCAACCAAAATATTCCATTACAATGCATGCAAGATAATAGCACAGGTCTGTCAATTAAAGCCTGTATTTCTTTGAAGCACAATAAAAACAAAGCGGCAATATTTTATTTTAACTTTCGACTTAATTCCTTAAAGCATAAAGATTTTAATTGTCATTATTCAGAGGTGTGCCCCAAAGAGGCAACTGTTTTCAGGGTATTTAGAAACAAGCCCTAATTCTAGCACAAAAAGCATTAAATATTGATAAGCAAAATGAAAAGGCATCGCTAAGTAAAAAGCAAAAAAAACATTAAAATGTATCACTTGTATTATGCAACTGAGAATAATTAAAACCACAAATAAAATAACAACAAGATGGACAAAGAAAGAGAGCAAGAGACAGTGAGAGGGTGAGAGAGGGTTGGATTAGGTTCCAGGTTGTCGTACCTTGACAGCCCTTCTTGAGCTGGTGTTTTGCCCGAGTTCCAAAGGCTGATAGTAAAATGGCTGACACACGTCCCCTAATATGTCCCATAAGACCCGAGACACCTAAGAGGGGATTCATTACTCAACTATCACAACAAAACACATTACATACTTGAAACCTCTCATTGCATTACATTACATTAACTACAATCTCACTCCATAAGATGTTTTCATGCTTTTATCAAATACATCCATTATGTTTCCCTTCTCTCAGGTTTCTATGACAACAGATCATGTCCAGTGTTACATTTTCCACCCATCTATTCCACCATTCCTGCATTCTCCCCACTTCTATTCCAGTATTCTCCATCAATCTACGTCTACATTTTCCACTAAGCTATACCCACATTCTCCACCCATCTATTCCAGCATTCTCCTCACTGATATTCCAACATTCTCCACCCATCTATTCCAGCATTCTCCTCACTGATATTCCAACATTCTCCACCCATCTATTCCAGCCTTCTCCTCACTGATATTCCAACATTCTCCACCCATCTATTCCTACATTCGTCCCCACCCTCTCAAGTCTGATCCACACCTTCTCCTCTCCTTCATAGTAACTCAATAGAAGATGCATCTCCTGAAACTACTACAGCTAATCATGGGCACGAATTGCCTATCGACATCAGCAAAGATTGACATTCCTGTGTATCTCCTTCATCTAACGAGATTCTGACCTCGTACAAACTGAGATCTTTGATGGAGCGAGGTCCACACTGGGGGTTCTCCGTACCCTTGGCGGAGGGCTTAGTGGAGTAGGGCGCAAAGCCGCCAGCACACTGGCGCTCACTCAGACGGCGCTGCAGCTGCACATAAAGCACTGAGCTGTCTGGCACGGAATGGTACAGGGCCTCCAAGCGGCCGTACGTCAGGTACTCCAGGATGTTCAGGCCGTTCTCCATGAAGAGCCGTACAAACTGCGGCTTATCATTCACCAGGGCATCTGTCATGGAATCTTCCAGGTCTTCATACTAATGACATGAAGGTGATCATAGACAACATTAAATCCAAATACACGCTTTGAGAGACTGACAACATAATACTAGCACAGACAATGGATTCTACGCTAAAAGTAGAAAGCTAGTGCTAACAAAAATGACATGAGATAAAGTCCCAAAGTGCTGTAGAAAATTATAGCTACGTTATGAGAACCTCATATTCATTTGTTCTTTCTCCAGTTTAAGGTGTTTTAAGAAATGTTTGGTGTTTATTAGAATGGTTTTTACTGTTTTCTATATCTTGTACGTTTTATGGTTTTTCTTTTTGCCATTTTATTTTGTTTTATGCTTTTTGCTATTTTAGGTTTATTCATAATTTTTTTGTAAATCACTTTGGTCAATTTTTATTGTTTTTAAGAATAAATATGGGTCATGACCTGACTTGTCATACACAGGTAGCTCACTACTGATGCAAACAATCCATCCCACAAATCCTTACGCAAGTCAGATTTACCTTCCCATAGCATTCAAGACACATTTATGGCAAAAATCATGAAAACCAAAAATATGCTAGTAACAGGTACTACAGAATACAAATAAAGGAAAAGATTGTAATTGTATACTTACTTAGAGGCATATGTCGCCTTTTAGCATTAGATAAACTCTATGTATCTGTGATTCTTTTTTGGTTAAATCCGGATTTTTTTTTCTACCTCATGTGCTTTTTATGTTACTCCTGTCTTTCATAGCCTCTCTCCCACTGTTGTCTCCCCCTTTGTTTGTTTTTTTTCTCTCTCTCTCTTTCCCTACCCCTTTTCTCCACTCATTTTCCCCCTAATCTATCACTCTCTTCCGGGCAGCTCGGCAACTGTAATATTTTACTTGTGTTAAAAATAAAATACAATAAATAAACAAATAAAAATAAACTGACCGACATGAGGGGCCTATACAGAGTCTATAGAGCCCCTCATGGTAAAGCGAATATGTTTGACACAGCGGTGCATTCAGACCATTATTCTGCTTGCTAAAGTTGCCGGACAGGACACACAAAAAAAAATTATCCGGATTTACTTAAGTCAGTTGTACCTATGAGCTGCCTGTATACGAACGTTACCTTCAAATAGAGGATACATAGACAGATTTATCTAATTAGACCTATTCAGTATTAAAGTCTCTTCTCAAATACAATGTATAAACATTACCTTCCACTGTATATCTCCATTGAAGAGCTCACTCCTGGCAATGTCCACTCTGTTCCAGGCCACAGCCAGCTTCAGCTCCTCCGTATGTGGGCTGGCACTGTGGGAGCCTCTGTTCTTGCGAGCTAGAGGGAACAGGAACGATAAACCTGTCACACGGCCCTTTTTGCTGGCAAGCCAGCAGATTTTCAGAAAAAAAAACCCTGAAGAAGTCCTGGTTGGCAGAGAGGGCCAGCAGATAGCCCGAAGTCCAGGGCTTCCCTTTGAAGAAGGGCCCTGCTCGGATACCTCTGACAAGGACTCTGAGCAGCACTGTATCAAAGTCGTCCGGTCCGTCCTGCTCCCCATGGTACACGGTGATCAGCTCCCTGTTCTGATATATACTGAGAGCCTGGGGGGACAGAGGGTTGGAAGGGGAGTAACAGAACACACAGGGTGAGTTCTCACCCTTCACTTCAAGGCTGAATGATAAACCTGATGTAATAAGATAAAAAGCAGCAAATATAACTGCATCTGAATCAGGACCATGACAAAGCAGTCAGGCCATGTTATCAGTCCAAGACCATGACAAAGCAGTCAGGCCATGTTATCAGTCCAGGACCATGACAAAGCAGTCAGGCCATGTTATCAGTCCAGCATTTTGTTTCACAGAGAAAGCAAACAGACCCTTTCAGTCAGCTTCTCCATGTTGCTCTCTTCATCTGAAGAAAAGTGCTTCTTCACTAGATCTCCAACCTGATCCCTCAGCTCGGGGCTGGCTGGTGCTGCCTGCATTTCACTGGCTGCCGGGGCCAGTTTCCCGAGCATCTCGCAGATAAGATCGGCCACGCCGCCCGATCCCGCAAGGACCAACCAGGGCCCAGATTTCCGGAGGGACAGGTCTACTCGCTGAGAAACATGGGGTTACTGTTTGGCATCCACTGGGGTTCAAGCACCCATTTCAGTCCAGCAAACGTTACCTCCAGTATGGCTGAATCCCCTCCAACCAGTATACACAGGACTGGGATCTCAATGCTTCCACTCCCTGGCAGAGGAGAAGAGACATCGTTAGTTTCACAGCAAAATTTCACTTCTTCTTAAAATAGCTAAGAACTGAGACCCAGAGCACTCCTAAGGGGCTCAGCAGCAAGAACAGTCATCTGTGGCATAAGAGAGATCTGTTATTTTGTTTACTTAGCTGCAGAGCAAACTGTATTTATATTCAACTTATTGACTCAGATAACATTTATTCAAAATGTTTCATCATATATAGATAAACTTTTTAATCATATACTTTTTCTTGTATATTTGCCAGATAATTGGACAAATTGTTGTTTAATATCTAAACTGGATTAGATTTTTTGAAGTGAATAAAGACTGATCAAACATTTGAAAATAGTATAATGTATTCCTCTTGTTGCTTCACATTTATCACAATGTTAATATTAATACATCATTTCATACTAAGGAACATCATTATTGTAATTACAAAACACATTAATATTAAAATAATACTCAGAAATAAAGCAGAAAAATCAGTGCAACCACAGCGCTGATTGCATAAGTAGTTAGTTGTGCAATATTTAACTTTAGACACAAGGTGGCACTGTGCAACTCTAAGAGTCATTGCTGCCATACATAACTAACAGTGTGAGCAAAGAAATTCATAATCATATATCAGGGAAAAAGCATAAACAAACATAAACACAAACCACAGGAAGCAAATTTAGTGTTGCATAATTGCCACTTAATATTACCTAATAGTAGATTATGTGGCCTAAATTTTCCCTTTTCCCTGAAGCCTCTCACCGAAAATGCCAGTCCTATGATGAGAGATGTGGTCCTCCAAAGAGACCCTGAAGCCAGTTTCACCCCCACTGCGGCCCACACTTCCGTCGTCCACTAGGAGGAAGGCCTCATAGTTGTGGTCCAGGCTATGAGAGTCACGTGACGTGTTCTGCACGTAGTATCTGGCTGGGAAGCTGCCCTGAGAGACAACAGCGAAGATGACAGAGAGGCCTCTCAGCCGACGAGACCATGTGCATCGAGCGTCATGTAATGTGTAAGGCCAGGCGCTAGGCGGCGGTGCTACCTTCGGGTTCACCAGCTGCTGCCGGTTCAGCACAAGGCCCCAGGGTGCTATGCCCAGGGCAATGACCTTGGCATGAGACAGAGAGGGGGCCGCTGCTCTGTGGTCCCTCACCGCCTCCCCAATGCACCTTGTCAGCCCCTCTCGTAACCCCCCCGTAATAATCCATGCCCCTGAGAACAACAGTGAGGGATAAAATGACAGCTCTTTTATAGTCTCCAAAAACCAACAGAAATAGACAGAATGCCTATTTATATAAGACGGAGACAAAGAATTTGACCAGATTTCAAGATCGTTCAATAATTCAGGGCTTAATAAGTGGCTGATTTCCTTTGCTAAAAGGAACCTGTCACGGTCTGGAGCGAGAAAAGGGAGGCCAGCATCTTAACAGCCAGAAATAGTGGCACTCGAAGTCTCCATGGCCCTGCCAAGCTGGGCGCACAGCGGAAACCCCCACTGCGAGCTAATTTAGCCACGGCCCCCAGGAGCGACGCTGGAGACCTGCCACCGCGCACAAGCCTTCTCATCACTCGCAGGAGGGGATTGTTTACGTGAGCGATGCTGCTAAAATCACTTCCTGTTGGTACGGCTCAATCTGCCAAGCTAAGAAGACAGCTCGACAACAGCTCGACACGCTGGAACACACAAAGCACTTGTCACGTGGGCCATATCAGTATACAGACACACACAGAGCCTCAGAAGGCACAAAAACAGGCAAGATGAAGGTTATGGAGTCACCTGTGCTCTGTGCAACCCTCACTAGCCCCCGCCTGAGCACCTCTCGGATCCAGTTCTTCACTTTCACCCTGCCCTCTCCGCCCACCAAGGACAAGACCAGATTGGGCACTGGCAAACCCCAGTGGGCGGTCAGCAGCGTGTACACGATGTTGGAGGGCGTGTCACAGGACAAGCGCAGGAACTGGGAGGGAAAGACGTGGATGGAGCCAAGGCTTTAGCAAACGATGTAGCTGTGCAGGAATGTATGACTATGGCTGCATGCAGTGACTGACACACCTGCATGAACAGGTCATCACACACTCGGGGTTAGTGGTTCACACTCAGATGAGAACGATCTGTTACTAAAAGAAGGGAGAGATTTTATACGCTTGCCTGTAAAACAAGGCCCTGTCTCTTTCAAACCTGTAACTCAAATCCACACTATAACAAAGGAAAATAATTAAATAAATAAAATAATTTAATTTTCAAAGGTTCTATGACAATGTATTCTGTAAATGTTTCTATGACAATGTTTTCAGTTGACTTTCAGTTCAATGTTTTTACATATCAGGACATTAAAAAAATAATAAAGATTATCGGTCCTTACCAGGTTTTAAAATTATTTTATTTACAAATTTTATTTAGGTGTGAAATAACACGCAACACATTGCTATATGTCATTATTTAGCAAAAATGAAGCCAAAATGGTGAAGCCGTGGTGAAAAATTAAGTACACCTCATGAATCCATAGCTTGTACAACCACCTTTAGCAGCAATAACTTAAAGTTGTACAGGAAATGATTACTGCATCAGCCTCTCACATTGTTGGGTGGAATTTTGGCCCACTCTTCTTTACGACATTGCTTCAGTGCTTCAGTTCATTAAGGTTTGCAGGCATTTGTTTATACACAGCTCTGTTAAGTTCCTGCCAAAGCATTTCAGTCGTGTTGAGGTCTGGACTTTGTTTGATTGGACCACTGCAACACCTTGATTCTTTTCTTTTACAGCCATTCTGTTGTAGATTTGCTGGTGTAGCTGGGATTATTGTCCTGTTGAAGGACCCAGTTTCAGCCAAGTTTTAGCTGTCAAACAGATGGCCTCACATTTGACTCTACAATACTTTGTTATACAGAGGAGCTCATGATCGACTCAATGACTTCAGGTGCCCAAGTCCTGTGGCTGCAAAACAAGCCCAAATTATCACCCCTCCACCATCAGGCTTGACAGTTGGTATGCTTGTGCTGATACATTGTGACTGGTTTTCACCAAATGTGGTGCTGTGCATTATGGTCAAACATCTCCACTTTGGTCTTGTCTCTCCAAAGGACATTGTCCTTGTGCTTTGTTCAAATGCAACTTTGAAAATCTAATCTGTGCAGCCATGTTCTTGTGAGAGAGAAGAGGCTCTCTCCTGGCAACCCTTCCAAATAAGCCGTATTTGTTCAGTCTTTTTCTATTTGTACTTTTATGAACATTAACATTTAACATGCTAGCGGAGGACTGTAGAGTTCTTGGGTTTTCTGCAATTTCTCTGAGCATTACACGGTCTGACCTTGGGATGAATTTGCTGGGACATCCACTCCTGAGAACATTGGCAAATGTCTTGTATGCTTTCAACTTGTGAATAGTCTTTCTCTGTAAAATGATGGACTTCAAATTGTTTGGAAACAGCCTTATAACCCTTCCCAGATTGATGGACAGCAGCAATTGCTTCCCTATGATCATTGCTGATGTCTTTCCTCCTTGGCATTGTGTTAGCACACACCTAAACATTCCAAACCAATAAACCAGCAAAACATCTGCTTTTATAAAGGTGGTCACACTTGCTGATGGTCAGTTAAACAAGTGTATCTGAATAGCAGCACTGGGCTGCTACTTTAGCTCTAAATTGTTATGGAAGCAGTATTCATTTTTCACACACTTCTTCCGCATTTTGGCTGAGTTTTTATTAAATAAACAATGACATGGTGTAATACGTCATGTGTTGTTGTTCATCTGAGGTTGTATTTACTTAATTTTAAGACTAGATTATTTTTTATGTCCAGAAAGATAAAACCTTAGAACTGGAAGATGGTGTGCCTTCTTTCTCACATGACTGTGCAGTACATGCACGTGTGTTTCTGAGGGGGGGTGGTGGCAGCTGTGTTGAGAGCACTGAGTGAGTGAGTGAGTAGCAGATTCAAGCGAAACTCACAGGCAAACATAACGCACATGGAGACATGGAAACCATCCCTTCTTCGTGTTAGTAAAAGTCTGGTGCTACCTTCTGTTTTTATTGCATATATATCATCTATTATTATTATGATTATTATTGTCATCTTTAAATATTTTCGTAATATTCTGTTTTTCAAGATATTCTATTATTATACTGTGTACAGTGGTACCTCAGATCTTGAAATCATTAGAACTCGAATTTCTTAAAAGTCGAACCAACCAATTCGAAAAAAAAATACATAGAGCTCGATCTGAATCTCAGAAGTCAAACCATGAACGCCGACCTAAGATAACTTGTACACTCGGGGAAATGAGAAACACGGCACATCTGTCAGCGGAAACAAAGGATAACGCTTCAGTCTCAGCCTCGCATTCGCTGTGATGGCATCGTGCATGTTTACACTAGCTGAATACATATATTTAGACAGTAAAAATTATTAATAATGAACCATTACCATATTAAATTATAATAATATTGTCATGCTGAGTGGGGATGAAACGGAAACAAAGGCGCAGACGTCAGGGTATCGGGGAATACGGGGTTTAATTACAGCCAAGACAGGCAAAACGCAAACAGACAATACAATGACCGGACTGGGGAAAAAAACTGAAACGTGGACGAAATACAGAAGGCTAATGAAAATAACCAGAAACAGCTGATCACACAGGGATTCCACACAGGGTTAACAAGGGGGCGTGGCACATGGAAGGAGTGGACTATCGGGGCAGGACACATTGTTTTTTTTACCTTACACATTTTTTGGATACATTTATTTTCTTACTTTACAAATTACTATTTTGATAAATGTGCTTAGATGTGTTTAGTACAGTATATGCTCTTCTTGTTTTATCTGGTTCATATTATATTTAAAAAACATATTTAGGTGTAATTTTTTGGGGCCGGGAACCAATTAATTGGTTTTCCATTATTTCTTATGGGGAAAAATCAATCAGAACTCGAACTTTTTAGGATTTGATCCGGAGTTCTGAACGGATTAAATTCAAGTTCTGAGGTACCACTGTATTTAAAAAAATTTTTGCATTACATTTACTTGTTCACACTATGTGTACTGTTTTTCACCAAATGTATGTTTGTCTCAGCTCTACATACTTGTTACTGTATGCACTCGGGGTCAATAAAATGTATCTTAATCTTTCACCTAAATGGAATCTATCAATATAGACTAGTTACACCTTCACAGGGAATGGGTGCGCTGCACTATAGAGTGGTCTTATTGGGAAGAGGTAGGTGTAGAAGCACATGAAGTTTAGGGTTAGGGGCGGCCGGAGAGGGGTACGCACGCGGCCCTGCCGCCTCCCGGCTCCAAGGAAGTCCAGCTGGCCAAAGGCATCCGTCGGCTGCTCTGAGGAGTGCTGGCTGCTTTCCCACCGGGTCACAATGGCTGTGCTAAAGTAATCCCCCACGGCCACTGCAGTGTGTGCCTCCCGTGAGGCTCCACACTGGCATAGGGCCCCATTGCTGAGGGAGTGAGGAAGAGACCACATGTTACAATGGGGGAGGACCACTTTTTGCCCACTAACCTTTGACCAATCAGTGCCTGGAGTACTAATATTAATGTTTTTTAAAGAACAGTATCTATTCTTAACATCATTAATTGTTAATGGTTTCCCAAGCTGCTACCTGTATTTGGTAACACTTTACTTGAGTGGACACAAATATTGTAGTATTATGCTATTACTTATGTATTAATTAACCACAAATTAAGTGTTACTACAAACTCGTAATTTGACTCATCAACTCTTCTTTGATCTCATGTTTGTTCATAATTAATGAATTGTCACACATCTTGTATCTCGAGCAAATACTATATTTTCGTATTATATCTGTTAATTATGTAAACCTTTATGAAGTTCTGAAGGAACCACTGAAGGAAGTACTGTAGGAACAAATAATGAATAACACAAGTTAAATACTGATGTCACATCTTTCATCTTAAGTAGTAACTATATTTGCTCAGGATTTATTCATGATTTGTACTTGGGTAGTAACTGAGTTA
>JABFEB020000092.1:32775870-32786176 GCA_019775895.2 Stomatorhinus ivindoensis
GAGTTGAGTTTTTTTTTTGGGGGGGGGGGGGTAGGGTTAGGGTTTATAATTGGGTTTTGGGTTTTTTGGGGGGATTTGGGGTTTTATGGATGTTTTGGGGGTTATGGTTAGGGTTAGGGCTATCGATTAGCACTATGGTAGCCTAACTCAACAAAGTAGCTCAACTCGTTTCAGATCAGTGACCAATCGGTCATTTAGAGACAGGCATGCATTCTACGGCAGGGATGCCTTTTTCGGCATAACACCTGCAGCACATTCTGTCTAGTGAGCTCCTTCTCTCTTTCCAATTTTATCTTGTTTATTTTTTTGGGCAGAATTCCCTGTGCTTTTTCTTCAACGCAGAAAAGAGAGAGAAAAGGAAGGTGAGGACGAAATTAAAGAAAGCACGATTGAGCTGAATGTATTGCTTTACTGTTACACCATCCTGCAGAGCCCAGAAGACTGGCAGTGCCAGCAGCCAAACATGCTTAGAGAAGCTATGTCAGATACTCCTCCTTATCTGCATTAAGAAACACATAGACGAATACATTACACACCAGGCTGCACACCCTCATTTGTGCTTGTGTGTGTGTGTGTGGTGATTGGGGTCCTTTAAGACGCATAACTGGTTTGCTTTTCAGCTTCAATAGCAGCAGCGTTGATTCACTGTGCGTAGCTGCTGACGCCCTGCACATTCTACCTTTACTATACAGTTTATGAAACCTCCTCTCCCATCCCCCTCTGCGCGGCTCCAAGATTAGTGGCTCTGCTGTATCAGTTGCCCCTGATACGCCATTCTCTGTGCTACGGGTTTAGACTTTGGATTAATTAAACAATTAGCATAATGCTTCCTTAGCCACCTTCACTTACTTTGCCCTGGCTCTGTCCTGTCACATTGTATCTGATATATCTAATATGATTTTCTGTTTCTTAATTATTTTCACATGAAATTTCAATGTATTTTATTTTCCCTGTCGCTGTCGTCCATCTTGTAATAATTCACGGACAAAACAGCAACGTGAACTGGAGGAGGTAACCGCAAACTCACTATTAACATAACAGTTTCATGATAACACGATAATGGTATTATATGGTGGTACACTCCATCATTCTATCAGTCTTCCATAGTGACCGGTTGTTGTCATGACAACACAGCTCGATTCTAATGCAATTTTATTGCCAATTCTACTACAATGGAGTTTGGTGGTGCAAATTATTGCAGCATGAGCTTAACCAGAGATTGCGTTTTTATTTCACTGGAAAGGAAAGTCCACGCAGTCATATATATTACATTGTTTTTAAATCATTGCACACATTGTTGTAATGAATGAAGTTTTATCAAAACAATATCAAAGGAATGTTAGTATTAAATTAGCAGTGCAGTCCTATATTGCTTTGTATTTCTTCCGTCCATTCTGAGTATAAATATCACTGACTTCCTCCTCTGCCCCAAAACACTTTCTTTTCTCCCCAGTTCAGGCGCAATAAAATAAGAGAGTATGTCCCTGACTCCGATTCTGACATTGACTCAGAGGGCACTGAGGACCCAGACCTCATTCTAAGAGAGGTATTTCTCTCATGCTCTCTGTCTCAGTTTTCTCATTTATTCCATCCATCCATCCATCTTCCAACCAACACTCCAGTACCAGGTTGTGAAGGTCCCCAGTCATTCATTATACATGCAGAGCAAAATGTTTGCTTTGAGAGAAAATTTTCCCAATGGACAAGACACGCCACAAACCACATTGCTAAACATTTGTGATGATGAACATGATGATATAAACATAATTTTCTTTCATTGCCTAAGACTTTTGCACAGTACTGTGTGTATGTGTGTGTTATATTTTTCTGCTTAGATGAACTTATAGACTAAAAGCTAGTGATTTTTCAGTAAAATACATTTTGCAGTTTATTGTATCATAGTGTTGGTTACAGTCAAAGCGAATTAAATAAATTACCAATTTATCAGTTTGATTGAACCATTTTCCATTATTTAGCCTCTGCTTTTACATTCATCCATCCATCTCTCTTTCAATCACTTTTCCTTAGCATTACAAGTTAGTATTGCGCGTACAGAACAGTTTGGAATATATTAAATTTGATTCAACAATAAAAATTCAAAAACTTAAATAATCATACGCATATAAATGTTTTCAAAATTGTTACTGTATCAGTCATGTTCCTTCAGCTTTATGCAGGCACTAAATCCTCTATTCCCCTCCCAATGATGGCGTAATTTTTTTGGAAAAGTACTTTTTCTATTTTATAATCATTCTCCCTAGTCATTCTCAGCATCTGATAGGCTGCCTCTGCTCCCCCCCACCAGAAATTGGCGGCCGCCCTGATCCAGTTCGTAAGGTCCCTCTGCCAGCCGCGGATCCTTAAGGTGTGCTTGCGCACCCTGCGCATTCTGTCCAGGGACAGGCAGGCCCTGAGCCCCTTGCTGGCAGACAGTGCGCTGCTCACACTGGCCCGATTGGGCGGCATAAGTGCCCCCCCCCAGTCCGAGGTGGCAGCGGCGGACAGTGACACAGACCCCTGGTGTGAGATTGGCGGCGGTGGTCACTCTGCCAATTCTGCTGACACAGAACGCACTGCGGAAGTGGATGGTGGCGGCGCTGCTGATGCTGATGGCTTCATCTCCCCTGCTGATGATCCCAGCACCAGTTTAGAAACTGGTAACACTGAGATCCAGTCAGCTGGGTCAGATGTGAGCCACAAGAATCAGGTACAGGTTGCCAGAGAGCGGCACGCCGTCAGATACGGCACAGTGGATGCTCATGCCATGGATGTAGACCACAGCTATGACGTCCCACACGCCAGAAGGAACACTCACAGGTGTCTCCTCCGAGGAAAGAGGGACCGCATGGCAAAGGAGGACGATGAGGAGGACATGGAGGAGGGTGAGGTTTGGAGGAAGGAGGCAATGAAGACTCTATGCAACATTGTCTACAACAGCCACTGGGCACAGGAGAGAGCCAGCGTACTGGGGTATGGAGACTGAATGGGAAGGTGTGGAATGGAGGAGGAAGAGGAAGAGTGCTGACCTGGAGAAGTTTTCTGGGATTTATATTTTGTGTGGGATGTAAGAAAGTGACAGTAAAACCTTTGTTTTCTTGCTCCTTTCCTTTTTTTCTCTGCCCCTCTCAGTCTATTGTCAGGTTTATCAGACCGACTTGTGCAAGCAATTCACACTCTAGCACCTCCCTGTGGACAATTTTATGAACTGCGTCTCATATTTCTCCTGACTGCATTGAGGCCAGAGCTGAGAGCCCAGCTTCAAAAGGTAATTGAGATGTTTATCTGTCCATTTTCCTCTTTTATTTCCTTCTGTCCCCCCTTCATTCATGGCTTTATTTCTCAGGCAGGGGGCGTGTCCCTGCTGATGACTGCTCTGGAGCAGTGTTTGTTGGTGCAATGGAAAGGTGATCATCACGTGCTGCTGGACCGCACATTACCCCCAGTCTCTTTGGAGCGATCCCAGAGTGCCATCGAGATTCTGAAGATCCTGTTCAACATTAGTTGCTGTATTCGCAGGCAGCCGCTCAACCATGTAAGAGCAAATTTTCTATTGAATGGACATTCACCAAATGGTTCTGCCTGATGAACACGCAATTTCGTGTACCAGCAATTTTTCTGCAATTTCTCAGTTCGGCAGCGATTATTTTGACATCTCTGGGTCTTTTTTTTTTTTCCAGGAAGGCACTACCCTCTATCGCCACCTTGCTGCTATTCTGCATCACTGCATGTTGTTGTCCTGTGAAACACAGGAGAGGACAGAGGAACTGCAGAGGTAAAATGTAGAAAACTGTCTAACACTGGGCTTTTCCCTGTTTTTTCTTTTGGTTCTCAGCATTACACATGTCTCCCCCCCCCCTCTCAGCCACACAGTAAACCTGCTCTCTGCCCTCCCCTTGGAATATCTGGATGTGCTGCTGTCTGTGCCCCTGTCTGAGGGCTCACTGGAATGGGAGGGCTTTAACATGGACTGTGTCCATAGCCTGCTTCTCTTTATGGAGCGACGCCTGCAGAGGGTAAGGGACCAGGGCTGCAGAAGGGGCAGAATCACCTGAAAGGAGGGGAGCGGATGAGCAGGGTATGTTGGAGGCAGAATCCTTGAAGGGAGGGTGTGAATCTGCAGAAGTAGGAGGGAAAAACCATATTTGGTCACCACAGATTGGTAAAAACCCACCATTTTATCGTATCACTAGGCAAGTGTTGCAATAACTGCATCACTGTTCTTTGTTTATTCTCAGAATGATAAATTAAAGGAGAAACTGACACCGGTACTTAATCTTCTAACGGAGAGCTGCCGGGTCCACAGAGAAACACGACGTTATCTCAGGAAACAGGTAACCCTCTCTTCCTTCTCCATCTGCAGCCGTCTCCCGTCTGCGTCGAATTAGTCCGTACATCAAATGTCTGAATCGCTCTGCAAGAATGCATGCAGCAGATTGGTTATGCATGATGAACAACCGCTGGAGTGCATGTGGCAATTGTGGAGCACCTGTCCTCTCGCAGATCCTGCCACCCCTGCAAGATGTAGCCACTAGGCCGGAGCAGGGGGAGACTGTGAAGAGCAGGCTGGTCAGGCTGATGACCCATGTAGACACGGACGTCAAGCACTGCGCTGCCGAGCTGCTCTTCGTGCTCTGCAAGGAGAATGGTACTCACCTGTACCAACCCCACATACCCCACCTGTACCTCCTCAGCAGAATGCTGCAATGACTGGCCATTTTATGCAGGGGCAAGAGTGTTTCTGAGACCCACCACATGTTTGAAAAACTAAATAAACAGCTAGTGAATAGAATCAGAAGGTTGTAGCTAGATGGCTGGTAGGCAAAACCGTGGCTTGCATCTCCTAAGTAAAAAACATTTGAGTGTAGTGACTACTTGTTGCCAACAGGGGGCCCAACACAAATGCATGCTATGAGTGGTAGTAAACACCATTGCTAATTTTATGTCTCCATTGGCAGCACTCTTGACATATTTGGTCACATCTGTCTTAGTGAGCAGGTTTGTCAAGTACACCGGCTACGGTAATGCGGCAGGCCTGCTGGCAGCCCGGGGCCTGCTGGGAGCCAGGGGAATGTTGGGAGTCCTGGTACACGGGACAAGTGGGCGGTACTCCAGCGACTCGGACTCTGAGACCGACGAGTACAGGCAGGCCAAGGGGAGGATCAACCTGGTGACCGGGCGGGTGGAGGACAACCAGGCAGACCCAATGGAGGGAATGACCGAGGAGGAGAAGGAGGAAGAGGCCCGCAAGCTCCTCCACATGTTCAACAGGCTGACTCGGTAAGTGCATCTGCACACGCTTGTGTATATTTGGGTGCCATTAGTACATCCATCTGTCACATGTACTGCTGGTTATTGTTTAGAGGGCTAAGTATCTTTCCATGTGTTAACCTTCTGTGCCTGGTCTCACAAAGCAATAAGATTATCGAGCCGGTGAGCGTGACTGAGGACGGGAGGCTGGCACCATTATGCGAACAGCTGAGGGACGATTCGTCAGCAGGGGACGACAGCGAAGGAGACACACGTTAAGGGCATGGACTCATGTCTACATGTTCTACCTGAAGTGTTTAAAAAAAAAAAGATACACGAAATGGAAGGAGAGATCCACTGAAAACACTATGAAAGAGAGATTAGGGTTAGAATGGATCCATTCCAAGATTCTACTCTTATCTAGTAAAGCTAACTAAAATTTAATTACTATAAAAGTTTAATGCATGAGAGAATACTGGTAATAGGATTACATTGCACCACTTCACTGCAAACTCTTGCTGATTATTTATGTATAAATAAAGAATCACAACTATCAGTCTTTGTGTTTTAATGAAGTTGTTCAGATTCATTAGTTTTGCCACTATGTTACAATTTGGTTTGCAATCATATTAATACATATTTGTAATGGTCCCTTTTGCAGAATGGCAATCCATAACTACTGTCATATCAGCAGGAAAATGAGACTTAGAAACATCACAATTGTGACTCTGTAAGGCTCACTCAAACCGGACATACCACTGCTCTGTTTGAGCAGTACCTTACGGAGTTTTCCTATCATAAAAATGTTACATGTATTAACATTCTCGACTGATAGATTTTTAAAAAAGATCCATCATTTCCTCCAAAGTGCTCATTAAGCTGAGAGAGCCAGAAAGCTGCAGGTCCACCGACTGCAGAGACGAGGCACCACCATCCACTGCGATTGTCTTCAGCGACTCCAGAGAGGTGAGGCTGACCTGAAAAACGACAGAACTGGAATTTCACAGGAACCTCCCACCAGCACATGGCCCCTGACCATACTGAGAGAGTCACTGTTTTCTTGTCCATGGCCATCTCACCTCTACTGTGATGAGCTTCTTCTCCCAAGGCTTCTGTGAGGGATCTGGCCACTTCTCCCCCAGGCAAAAGAAGAGAGAGAATGAGGGTGATGGACCTCTACTCTTCATGAATTCCAGCAGGTCTGAGCAAAGAGGGAAGTTTGATGGTTATTGCTCTTAGAGACTTACGGTAAATAGGCGTCCATAAGGTAAATTCTGCATTCCACTCATAGATGGTTTCACTTCTTGTACTGCCTTTTCAGTCAGTGCTCTCTTCCAATCATCTTGGAACTCCCAAAATACTTTTATGGCCTTTAACAATGAGCTAATGTGAACATAAAAAGGCAAACATTCATCACCAATTTGCTGAGGACAGTGGAAACATATGTCTCACTCACCTGCGATGAATTCCTTCAGTGTGTGCAGCTGGTTGCCTTGTTTGCTGACCTCTTGGGGCACGCCACTCCTGTCGTGCTTAGACAGGCTCCAGTAAATGTGACTGTCCCCGCGCCGTAGTGCATAAACAGCAGCACCCTGCGTAATGACCTCCAGCCCTGGCCCCAGCTTCTCCAAGATGCGCCTAGTCAGCTGGGCCTGCTTCTGGTCGCGAATGGGGATCTCATCTGGACTTGGCAGGATGACCGTCTCTATTTGCTGGTCACAGTGCATCTGTTCAGGACTAAAACGAAAATAGACAGAAATGCCAGCAAGAAAGAAAAGGTATCAGGTAGATTCCAGCAATACAAACAGAAATTTAGGAACTTCTACTGATAAGTCATTGTTTCATTGTTCTAAAAGATGTTTGATTTTTAAAGAAGGAAGGGAAACTGCTCTCACAATATCATCAATTTTCTAACCGCTTATCCTGGTCACTAGGGGATGCACCTGGAGTACGCTCTGCATGGTATGCTAGCCTATCGTAGGGCACATTCACACACTACGGACTATAGTGCCTAACTTTCAAATGCATAATGAAACTAGCGAAACACGCAGAGAGGACCATACTGGGACCACACAATTGAGAACCTTCACACTAAGAGCAGAAGTGATATACAACAATTCTACTACCCATTGAGCCACTGTGCCCATAACAACCAAATAATAAAGCTTTTGTGTTATATAATGCAGACCATAAGCTTAATTTGTTTAGGAATAACAATTTTATATGGATGTCAATGCAAACGCAATGTCCATCATCTGACTGCAGAACAATTAAACCAAATAAGCTTGAAAAATATTGAAAATACACTGAAATATTAGGACATGTCTGCTCAAATACCGATCACATTTCTCTGTTTCTCCCATGCTCTCCATTACCTGAACACCACCCTGAATCCAGCATTATTTTCCACCAGCTTTTCTAGAACCTTCACTCCTCTGTAGTACACAAACACATTAAAATAGGTACCTAAGGAGAAAGAGAAATGGTGTACAGCAGGTAAACAAAGGTTGTAAAGCTTCTTAGAACAAGATTAATACCTGTGTCCTTAACCAGCATCATTGGCTCCCATGTAACCTGCCACGTGTGTCAGTATTTCCTGATTTCCTTCAACAAATCCACCCCATTCTTCTTCTAAGCATTATATGCTGTCCTCCTTTCCTAAGCTGACCCTTCTTCTGTCTGGTGTCCACTTGCTCTTACATAGAGTGTCTTCCACCTTAGTCCTGCTCATCGCATTCTTGAACTCCATCAGTCTCTGTTGTTCGGAATCCACCCCTACAGCTCCCTCAGTGGGATATCCCTCTTGGCCTAGTTGCACAGTGGGATGTACCACTCCTGAGAAAATTTAAGGACAGAAATAAAATAAAGTTGAAATAAGATGCTGTAGAAGACATAAAAATACAGTGTTGTTTCCACTGTCAACTACCTGGCCAAATGCCACATTCCATGTATGCAAAACTGTCCTTGGCTAAGAAAACAAATACCAGGGAAAATCCCAGACGGACTGGAAAACATACAAATCTGACACAGACACAACTGTGGACTGGAACTTAACTGGAAGGTGCGTGCAACTATACTGCCTATCACATTTTAACAGAGATTACTGTAGGAATCCAGATCATTTAAACGGGTTCACAAACATTTTCGTATGACATAGACAAAGGCATGTGGACACCCCTTTTAATTAGAGGAATTGTAAAATTAAGCTTCAGAGGTGTATAATTAAGCACAGTCACACAATCTACTACCATAAATGCTGGCAACAGGATGGATGGTTGTAAAAAGAAGGTTAGTGACTTCCCACTTGGTACAATCAGAGGATGCCATGTTTCCAATTCACTGCATTTCTGCCTTGTTAGCGCTACCCTAGTCAACCGCAAGTGAAATGATTGCTAAGATCTAAATGTCTAAGAGCAAAACTTCAGTTGCGAAGCATATAGCCACATAAACTCAGTGGGGTATTCCACAAAGCAGGATTTTTTTGTTAGCCAGATAACTTAAGCCAAATGTATAGATGGTCCAAAAGGGATGTCACTTACCTCTCCTCCTACTGGACAGTTTTCAAGTTTGGCTTAAGTGGCCAGCTAAGTGGGAAATCCTCATTTGTGGAATACCCCACTGATAACCCAACAAAAATACCCATCCTGAATGAGAGCAGATCTCACCAAAAATCTAAAGCAGGGCTCTTCAAATCTGGACCTCGATTTCAAATCCAGGCCTTGTTTTCAGTTCTCCCAGGTAGTTAGTTTAATAATTACTGATTCTGATTGGTTAGAGGCTTCACACCTGGCTCACAGGTGAAGGAAGGCTGGACTTCGAGGACAATGATTTGAATAATAGGGCTCTAAAGGAAAGCCTTCCCAGAAGGTTATTCTGGCAGCAATGTGCTGATCAATTTCATAACAACACCCTTGGTTTCATAAGGTAAGATGTTGGACAAAGTGGTGTTTACATACTTTTGGTCATACAGTGGCCAAATACTCATATAATACTCTCATATTCTCATGTCATTTTTATTCACTTCCTAACAAAACGGCAAAACCATAGTTGTACTCCAGGATATTTAGGTCATTCCATTTTAATTCAATAAATTTCCAAAAAAGGTTTTTGCATTACCATTTTTTGAATGAAATTTGGCATGTGAATTATTCATACCTTCCAGATCTCCAAAATATTTTTTGCTTTTTAAAATCTCCCTTTAAGTGACAGTGCCTTTTCTATCACAGGTAGCAAAAAAGACAAGTGTGTTTTTTATGAGCTGTAATTTTTTTATTTTATTTTTTTACTATTTTTGTAAATAACTAAGTACTTTTTCATAGTAACTTTTACGTGGGACAAAAAGAGACTAGTTACAGCATGGTTCCAGCTCACTAAAGTTTTCTATTGCAGAAGGGTCGGCTCGGTAAAGGTGTTCCCAGGTTTGGAAAGCAACAGTTACATTAAACTGAAGAGACTCTTGTTTACCGTTCACAGGTTGTACATCACGATTTCCTATGTGCAAATATATTTTTAAACTGTGTGCTAATTTCTGCTAGCAAATCTCTGTGTTATGCAAGTATCAAACGCAAGTGGAATTAGCACTCACTGGCGTAAATATGCATTACGAGTCCATTCCGTACAGCTGTTCTATGGTACATCTTTAGGTAGAATTTTCAAGTTCCGAGTTTTCGGGAATGCATCAATTCAATGCGATGCTACTAATAATGAATAATATATTAAATGTATGCTTATTCCTTCAGAAAATCCATGCACAGAACACTGGTATCTCTGTGCATTTTGACCAATCAGACAGTGGTGACACAACAGCACTGTTTGGTCACATTTTTGGCTTTGATAGTAAGCAGGGCCATGTAAGCACAGGTATGGCTTTGGTACAGCTCAGATGCTTCACAATGGAAAGCTGCAAGTTCCCGGTACAGCTCAGGTACTTTACAATGGAAAACTGCAAGTTCCCGGTACAGCTCAGGTACTTTGCAATGGACAACTGCAAGTTCCCGGTACAGCTCAGGTACTTTACAATGGAAAACTGCAAGTTCCCGGTACAGCTCAGGTACTTTAC
>JABFEB020000092.1:32786276-32796756 GCA_019775895.2 Stomatorhinus ivindoensis
TACAGCTCAGGTACTTTACAATGGAAAACTGCAAGTTCCCGGTACAGCTCAGGTACTTTACAATGGAAAACTGCAAGGTATGGTTCAGTTCTTGATGGCAGTGGAAAAGCACCATAAGTATTGTCTTTGAAATTCATCACGCAAACTGATTTTTTTTTTACTTCTGTTGGTTATTTAAATAAAACAGTGAAGGACTTGGAGTAACAAGTCAATTTTTATATATAAAAATATAAAACACTGATTTGTTACTTGGTGCCCTACATGAAATAAGCATCCCAAAAGTACAAAGGTTTTTGGTAACATTCTATTTTTGAGCCTCAGAAAAGGCATGTGGGGATCAGGGTGAAAAATGTTTCACTTAATTAAGAAGTATTCTTTGCCTGTTTTCAAACAAAAAACAACCCACTGTTAGTCAAATAAAACAAGTTTTCTTTACAACACAGAAAGAGTTGTAACATTGCATGTCTGCCATCCTATTATCTGGTTCTGTGGTGATAGGATAGACAAATTCTAGGCTGTTCTTAGACTTTAAATGTACTAGTTATCTATTTCATCCCATGAAACAGAGGAGTATGTAATACCCCTTGTATTAAGAATGCCTCAAATTTTATTTTCTGTTATAACTGCTAGAGGAGGTTACTTTTATGAATCAAAGATATGACATTTTCTTGCCAATAAAGGTACTCAAATAGTGAACATACTGTAAATTTGTGTGTTAGCAAAGAAAACAGTATTTTTAGTAAATATTAAGTTACCATGCAAATGTAGAAAATCAATGTGTGCAAAAACGTGACTGGTAGTGCATATACAAATATATTTGAATTCTGGAAGGTATGTGTAATTCACAGGCCAAATTCCATCAAAATCAAAAACGGTGATGCAAGAACATTCGGTGAATTAAAATGGAATGACCCACCAAAGATTGCTAACATGCTGTGGATCATTAAATTGAAAGACAGCAATTAACAACATTCTAAATAAGAGTCTTACTAAAAGTATACCTTGTTGGGTCACAGAGATATTCAATTCTTTCAGACATGCATCAAGGTTTCCAGTTCCGGAGCTGTAATATTGATCAAAATCTTGAAGATCTGTGGAAACATGTAAAAAGTGTCTGGAGGAGAAAGAAAAGGGAAGACGAGTAAGAATAATAAATTCAAATAACTAAAGCCAGAGAAGTTTGAAGGCAACTGAAATGCATTAGCAAATTTACTTGGGGTGGGTGTCTCTTCTGCAAGGTACAGTTCTTCACATGCATGGAACTGGAACTGTGAAAAAAGAAGAAAAAGCCATGTCAAAGCCTAAGAAGTGGACTAAATCATGTCAAAGTCAATAAAACGAACATAAGCCATGTCAAAGCTTAGGAAGTGGACTAACCCATGTCTTGTGGGCAGTGGTGGCTTAATGGTTAGAGAAGTGCACTTGTAATTAAAAGATTGCAGGTTTGAATCCCTGACCGACAAAGCACCACTGAGGTACCCTGAGCCAGGTACAACCCCCAAGCACTGCTCCCTGGTTGCTGAATTAGCTGCCCCCTGATATGTCACATTGTCACATATGGGTTAAACGCAGAGAACACATTTCTTTGCGGTGTGTCAACAATGACAATTAATCACTAAATTCAAATCCTAACAATAATCCTGTCTAAGATTACATAGTGGACTAAATCATGTTAAAGCCAAGGAAGTGGACTAAACCATGTCAAAGCCTATAAAATGAACTAACCAGGGTTGATGTGATGCACAACTATAGATCAGTGTATTACCTGAGGACTTGCAGCAGGGTACACGGAAAGTTTCTGGGATCCTAAAAAGAATGTGTCATTGATCCTGTGCACAATGACTGAGTCTTTCATTAAATTCAAGCATATTTTATGCCTCAGCCGGATATCTGCCCACTGTTTACCTGCGTTCCCAGCCGCATGGCTTTCAGCATCTCTCTTTGTTTCCCGTCTCACCCGCTTTCCCACTCGTCCTGCACTTGCCTCTCGCTGGCCTTCCGGAAACCTGAACACTTTGTGGGGGTTAGCCTCATCGTTCTTGTTGTCCATGATCATTTTGAAGCCTTTGGCTCGGAGGGCACTGCGGAAGTTCCTTTTCCATATGGAAGGATCATGCAGCCTCTGCCCTTCCAGGTCGGTGATCTCCACCCAAGCCTTGAGTGTGGATACAGCGACAGAGTGAGAGGCAGGGCGGGTCACTAGGGACTGATGAAAAGGGGGCTATGCCTTTACTAGGGACACACTATTTTGTCTAATTACTGTACATTTATTGGGAGGGTAAAGTCCCCCTAAACCAGCCCTAACAGTCACGCAGAAGCCTGAATTCAGATTTAAAAGCGGATAATTTCTCTGGGCTTCTATGAATAAAAATGCTGCAGCAAATTCACCTTAAAAATCATAACATCATCTCCAGAGGAGTCCTGTCTTAAAGCGTGTTTCCAGGGAACAGAGAACTCCGTTTTCTCCTGATTGACCCAGCGCAATCCAGGGTACCGTCCACTGTCAATCTGTTCAACCAGCCAAGGAATCAGCAGAGGCCGTGAAGTTGCCATTCCTGTGAACTGATCATTTTACGTTCGAGAATGAGCAGTTATAATACATAGCAATTGTCTTCCAATTCAAACTAAAGTCTATAATACAATCGCTAGCGCAATCAATCGATAAATAAACGGTTATGTACCTCGATCTAATATTTAAAAAAATATATTCCAGTTGTTCGGTCGTAGACTTCCCTGACACCGAGAAACAAACTGCGGATTCATCACAGCAACTTCGACATATTTCGGTTACCAATATAACATCATTTCGTGTGAATAAGAGCTAACGCAAAAGAAACTGAAAGCCATCTAACTTTTTTGTGTTGAGGTATTTAGTTTAAAAAAAAACTTGTAAACTGCAAATGTCACGACCGGCGGCGACATAGCTACCGTACTTACACAGTATGCAGGACAGCCACCCGATCTCCAACTCTAAGCGGCACAAAAAGTATCTCGACCACTGAAAAGTCGACTTCAACAAGCCAATTTTCCTGTATGCAGTCTGGGCACACACCAACACACCCCCAACACCAAGTGCACTCAACTGCCAAAAGGAGATCTTCAGTTTCGTTTACAGCGAAAAATTGGCAAACCCACGCAATCTGCGCCACAGCGTCCCCTCAGGTAGCACATGGTGCTCACGACCATCTCCTGCGGGAAAAGCAGGCAGAACAGAACGGCAAAGAAGGACAGTATAACGAAGGAAGATATGGACAACTTCATTTTAATTGAAAGAAGCCATACAGGCGCACCAAACGATCACCCCTCCCCCCATCGTTTTCGTTCTTTTAATGTTTTTATTTTGTTTTGTCAAATACAGGTAGTTAATGTACAGAAGAACAGGGAAATTTGAATCAAGAACTGTACAATATTTACACTAAGAACTTTAACAGAAAATAAAACAGACAGCTCCAAAAATAATTATAAACAACGAACAACAGATAAAAACAAAACTGTTAACACATTTTCGTTTTAATTATTACATCTGTATAGCCTTCCCCACTTTCATTTAGAAAACCAAACACATTACATATTTCACTTTTCCCTTCATTTTAAGAATGAACATAACACCTTTTCATTTAAATACAATTTCACCCTCTTTTTTAAAATCAGACAAAAAACACATTTTCTTGCCATTCTTGTCTCCATTTCTTCCTGCATGGAGAAAAAACTGGACAAGAGAGTGGGCATAAGGTGTGGTATAAATCTCATTTATACCTGAACAGAATGTTGTTTAAAATAGCAATAACAAACTATCCCAGGTTGTCTGGGTACTTAAAAATGTTCTTGTATAAATAATAAAAATAACAATGATTAATATTTATTATATAAGTAAAACACAGTTTCTGACACAGCCTATAGCACTGAATGGCAAAACGCATTTTGCTTTCAACCTCTCATCTAAGCCTACATTATGATCAACTTTTCATTTCTTACACACTGCAAAAGTACTGTTTTTTCCCCACCTCTTGTGACCTTTTAATGTCAGATACTGTTATCTCGCACAAAAAAGTATGAAATAAATTATGATAAATAAAACCATTAACACAGAGTCTTCTAACACTATCAAAAGTAGTACTCGGTCTCTTGTCTGCTTTATTCAGGTGAAACTTGGACCACTGTCTCCTCCTTAGCCCATCAGCTCAGCCTGTGAGCCTCTCCTCCTTGTAGTTTCCTTCAGAAGCTCACATACTAGCAGGACTCAGCCTGCAATCGGCACCCAAGCCTGGGCAAGTCGAGTGTCCGTGATTACGTTTGTCAAAAGCGCTTGCAGCCTTGGCTGCTTTGGGGAGCCACAGCTGAAAAGAGGTCTCATCTCGACAAAAGCACGAGTGAGAGAGGGCAGATCTGACCGAGGGGGCAGCTCTGGGAAGGGCCCACTTCAGCTGTCTGCTGAGGACTGCAGTTGCCCATCCCAGACCCTAGTGGCTGATCTACTCTCGGCCTCGTTGTCCCTCTCCAGTCCCTCAGGCTTTGGCACTGAGGGTGAGCAGCTCGATGAAAGAGTTGAAGAGGGTCTCCAGCCAGCCCTGGTTGGCCATGCACTGCTGTACCACCTCCTCCTGCCCGGGGTCTTCTGTTGCCTGCTCAATACTGTCCGTCTGCAAGGGCAAAGAGACGTTTAAGGATGAAACAGCATATCATCTAGTGATAATCTGCACCATGGCGACAGTTAGCCGCCATGGCGATAGAGAGAATCTGCTGGCTTGGCTTCTCCCAAAAGTTCAAACAGGCACTACCTTCTTTCTATTTACAGGTATTCAGTTCATTTGTGTTTATTTTCACCTTTATGTTCGTATCTTCCTAGTCTTTTTCAAAGCTAAGCCTTTACATTCAACCAAATTAAATCAATTCAACTGCCTTTCTAAAACAGTTTCTTTACCTAAAACAAGGTATTACGGTCATCCACATAAATCAGTCTGCCACAGGATCCTTTCATAAAAATTTCAAAGGAACATAACCACAATACATGTATACAGGAAAGTTTTCCAAAAGCACTCATCAACATTAGCAGTTTTCAAGGTTACAGTGAGTATGTATTTTAGGCAGCTCAGCAGAGGGACGTCAGAGCCACAGTGGTGTCTGAGGTAGGCCGCGGGACAGGGAGGACGTGTGGCAGGGTTAGGGCGCCCACCTCTCGTTTGCAGTGCAGAAAGGTGTGATATTTATAATGATGCAGGGAGTGGTAAAGACTGTACAGCCGGCATGTTTCTGTTGACAGCTTAAAGTCCTGAGGAAGAACGAGAGAATGTGTGAACACCCTCCATCCTTAACACTCATGAAATCACCTTATATTTGCAAACTACCGATTAGCCTAATGTGACAAACAACAGTTCACCAGGATTCTGACTTTACCACTGTCAGGCTCCTTTTCCACTTCACCAGGTACTGTACTTTTGGTACTTCAAGAAAATTATAGTACTTCTTGTGTTGGTTTTCCACTGGCATAAAAACTGGTATTGGCATAGGATAACATTACAACTCAAGGCTGGGGCTTTTGCACCGAATTTGAAAAATGGCTATAGTATATAGGGCTAGTGATGTGCGATATTAATACTATAATTCTTATAATACTATAATAATATTAGTCAGATAGATCTGGCTTTTTCATTCTGATTGGACATTATCAGTTTAAAGTTCACCATCACTTGCCTTTGCATGAGCTCTCCATGTGCTGTCTGAGTCAATCATAATGATTTTCATCCTTGCTGTAACGTATTCCTTTACAGGCTTGTAAGATTTTTTTTATTTTGAACTGTTTTTTGCTTTGTAAAATAAATTTGTGATAAAATCACAGCGCAATATTTTAATTTTTTCCAATACCATGCTGCCTTCTGTTTTTTTATTTTATTCTGAGTATAGCTTTCTGAGACCATAACTATGCTTTTTCGGGATAGTCAATGTATCTTGTGTTTGCGCATCAGGTTATCTGAATAAACAGTCGAAAATAAACATGTTTGCAAGTCCTGCCCCAAAGTACTGAAAAGTACTATGCTGGTTTGGTACTTTTAGGGCTGGTATCCAACTGAAAATCAATGAAAAAGGATAAGTTCTGAATTTGTAGTACTAAAAGTACAGTATCTGGTGCAGTGGAAAAGCAGCCTTACCTCTCTCTTATAACACTGCAGTAATGTCTTGATAATGCATTATCATATGTGCTATGCCGTATCTGGCAGCCCCGTGCTACTGCCGCAGTACTCACCTGTTGTTTCGGCAGGCTCCTTTTCACTCTGTTCAGGGTCTTACGATTATACCCCTCCCCACCTAGTCGCACCCTCACTGCCCCCGAATCTAGGGCATCCGCTGTCATCTGTGGGTAAGCGTGTAGCGCCTCCTGTGTGAGTGAAGGGAGAACAAACTTCACCATCAGCACAGTCTTTCCCGATTAGGGTATCCCACAAATACACCCATGGACTTACTGGAAGAGGGGCTTTAAACTGCAGTTAGTATCATAAATACCTATTTTAGTTTGATAGGCACTTGCAATATTACAGTTTGGCTATTCGATGCCTCATTCAGCCAATTGTGAGGAATTTCAAGTTTTTATCGTAATGTCAAATCCACTAGCTCTATCTACAGTATATCTTATCCAGTATATTTCATTATTACTGCCAGTGTATATTGCAGAGTGACATACACTGCTGACATATTGCACCTTATCTCCATTTAGAACTCATACTGACTTCTATTGCCTGCATAATTATTTCTCCACAGATGGATTTATTATTTTTAGCTTTGTATTTCCTGCAAATTCTATACATACTCCCTAGATTCTTTATAGCATGTATATATTCCAGTTCTCACTTTATTGTTATACTCTATCGGAAAAACTTCGCTACCAGACTAAGGAAAATTTCCCCCAGGGGGATCATGAAAGTGCTATGTTAGTTAATAATCACCTGTTGTCTCTACTTAGGGACACTGAGTATGTCGCAGAGATAGAAGAGTACAGTGCGGAGACAGAGTATGGCGAGGAGACAGAGACTAAGGCATGGAGACAGAAAAGTAAAGTACAAATACAGAGAGTAAGGTGAGAAGAGAAAGAGTATGGTGAGGAGACCAGACAGATAGTATGGTGAGGAAACTAGAGAGTACAGTGAGGAGACCAGAGATAATTGCAAGGGGATAGAGAGTAAGGTGAGGAGACAGCCATACTTGGTGCTGAGAGCTCATGTTCACTCTTCTCAGCAGCTTCCTCTTCTGCTCATTGAGGATTCCATCGATCTTTCTCATTGGAGGCAAGTATAGCTCATCTGATTGACAGACATAGACAGTGAGACAGAGACAGAGTGAGCGGACAAGTCCATTCACAACTTAACTGCCACTTATGTGCTTACCGTGAGTGTCCTCCAGAGCCTGTATCATGTCAGGGTCTAGTGCAGTGCTGACAAGCATCTCCACATAGCTACGAAACATCTCTCGCATGGCCCGGCTGTTTACTCCTCCGCGAACTGGCACTAGGAGAAGCAATGGACACAAGGTACCTTCAAACTAAGACTGATGCACACTTTTGTAGTGAAGATGTTAACAGTGTACCTGATGACTTCGAAGGTAGTGCAACTGTAGATGCTGAATATAGAAAACCAGCAGTATGAGGGTTAGGGAGACACTACTATCAATAACCCGTCCAGAGGCAAGCTCATGAGACACCAGTTTATTGATACTGGAAAGAAGATAAACAGATTCTCACTTTCATCCTCGCTGGGAGGGTCAGGCGAGGACTCTGAATCGGAGGAGGACGGGACCTCTTTCAGCCACTTCTTCCTCTTCTTTGGAGGAGGTTCTGCTTTCACCTTTACTGGTCTTGCCTTGGGGGGGCGCTCTAGCTTCTTTTCGCTACCCCCACCTACTCTCCTGTCCTCCCTTCCTTTGCCTCGCTCTGCCCCTCCTGCCTTCTTCTCCAACTTCTCCTGGGGTGGGTGAGAGGTTCTCTCCTTCTCCTTCGTCTTCTCCTTGTCCTTGTCTCTCTCTCGCTCCTTCTCCTGCTGCTCCTTGCTGCGCTGCTCTTTCTCCCGCTCTTTTGCTCGCTGCTCACATTCCCTCTGCCTCTCGCGCTCCTTCTCCTCCCTCTCCACACGAGGAGGGGTCTGGCTGCGGGGATGTACGGCTGGCTTGGGGATAGACTGACGCCTGCATTGAGAGAAAAGCCAGAGAGGCTGTCCAGCACTATTTCCACTAATCCCTCCAGTACTTGTTGGAACATCCCCCTATAGTTTGGACTTCTGCCCTCAATGGGGGTGATTCAAAGATTTTTTTAAGTTAGGGGGCAAAAGAGGGGTCAATTCCATCATTAGCCAATGAGATGTTTTGATGTGGTTAATGACACAGCACACCCAGGGCCAATCAGCTTTCAGCCGGGACCCGAGCCCCTGTATACATCCCGGGCTCCTAGGCTGAGGACCTCAAACACAGGACCAGCATTACAGTCATCTGCCTTCAAAGAGAAGGAATGTCACATTCACAAGCAACTGACCCGCCCTTGAGATCGGAAACAGACAGACAGTAGACACACCCCATCAGCGTAGGACAAAATGGGACAGTGATTGCTAAGAGGGCTTTGCCAACGTACCTGAGCGCTAGTGCGGGTCTGTGCCACGGCTTCCGCGAGCAAACCCTCACGTAGTCCTTCTTGTTGATGTTCTCCAGGAACTTGACATAGAGGCGCTGATACCGTGTCTTGGCATCGCCAAAGTATCCCAGGTACTGCATGATGGGGACAGAGGAATGGTCAGCCAGACAGCACAGAGTGATTCACTGTAGCTTGGGTCCCGTCGTGGGAACGGTTTTCAGGCACTGAGGCTGAGCATTGCCGGGGAGGGTTTACCAAGGACCAACATTGAGGCTGAGGGTCGCCAGGGCAGGTTACCAAGGACCAGCACTGAGGCTGAGGGTCGCCAGGGCGGGTTACCAAGGACCAGCACTGAGGCTGAGGGTCGCCAGGGCGGGTTACCTAGGACCAGCACTGCATTGAGGCTGAGCATCGGCAGGTTGGGACACCAAGGCCCGGCGATGACCAATGATGCACAGTGGTATGTCACTGCCAGTGTGACAAACACACCATGGTATAGAGCACAACACCTCTCACCATAGCTTGGGCAGGAGTGGGAACTGGGGTTCCCTCCGGGGTTATTTCAGAAACGGATCACAACAGGAAATTTTTTTAGCATTCTCCAAGCATAGAAATAAATAATTTCAAATTTGTAAATAATTATAACAATAAAACATGTATATTATTTAAATATGAAAAAGGAGCATACAGTCCCAATGCTTCAATAGATTCCAAAACTACTCCAAAATGCCGACAGTTAAAAAAAATACAGACAATTTCTCATCCCTATTCTTAGCAGCTACTGGGAGGCTCTGCCGACAGCAGTGCGTGTGAGATAAATGGGGAGCACCGAAACAGACTCTTAGTAAGCAGAGGTGAAAACCCACATAGCCATTTATATGCAACATCCCAGTGTCTTCTCCGTTTGTACTCATTGGAAATACAACAGATACCTAATCACAGAGCTACTGTTCAGGCATGTGGAGAGGCTGGGAAGAAACTGTTAATTTCTTCCACATTCAATACTTTGACACTGTGTACGAGTAGGAGACTCACGTTGCTGGTAGCACAGAACTGCCTCTGCCCATCCTTGATCTCAGGGGTAAACTTCTGCAGAAGCGCTTTCTGCACCCTCCAGATTGGGGGTGGCTCACGACCAGTTTGCAGAGCCAGCTGAGTGGGGAGAAACAGGAAACTTAGTGAGGAAGGGCTTCAAGAAGACTCTGTGCACATCACACACTTGAAACATACAAGCACAGAACAGAGGCAGGATAGAGAGTTCAGGGCCATGGACTCTGTGCAGAGTAACAAGCATGAAGGAGCCCATCCGTCACGGAGAGGGCAAATCAGCAGCAGCTGCTTTAGCTGCATATGTGTGACCACGGTTCTCTCGCTCGCCATAACACACACACACGCGCGCGCGCGCACACCACACACACACAATACCTTGAGAGTGCCAATGTCCTCAGTCCGCACCACAAACTCATCCCTCTCGCGGAATATGCCCTCTCCACCACTCTCGCTGTCCTCCTCCTCGCTCTCCCCAGCGATGGCGGCATTTGTCTGCTTCTTGGCCAAATGTAGGGGTGTTATTTGGGTGGCAGGGGCATCTTCTGGGGTAGGGGGGGAAGGAGGGGATGGCTGGGGACACTCGGGGACAGGCAGAGGGGAGGATGGGGGGGGAGTCGAGGATGGCGGGAGTGTCGGAGGTGGCGGGGATGGGGAATGATGAGATGGAGGAAGAGGGCTGGAGGGTGGAGATTTCTGTTGGTGCGGCTCATCCTGCGGTGGGAGGGGGGATGGGAGAGAAAGTGGGGGCAGAGGTGGATGGGAAGGAGAGGAAGAGGGGGCGGGGGATGGGGAAGGGGGTGGAGGAGAGGTAGTTGCAGGAAC
>JABFEB020000092.1:32812393-32828156 GCA_019775895.2 Stomatorhinus ivindoensis
GTGTGAGCGTCAGAGACAGGTCTGTCTGCAGACTGCCATTTCAGGCTCTTCATGTGTGAGCGTCAGAGACAGGTCTGTCTGCAGACTGCCATTTCAGGCTCTTCATGTGTGAGTGTCAGAGACAGGTCTGTCTGCAGACTGCCATTTCAGGCTCTTCATGTGTGAGCGTCAGAGACAGGTCTGTCTGCAGACTGCCATTTCAGGCTCTTCATGTGTGAGCGTCAGAGACAGGTCTGACTGCAGACTGACGACGATTTCAGGTTCTTCTCACCGTTGTGAAACAATTATTTTGAGGTTTTTACAATTAAATTTGTCTCATACTTTGGCTCATGTTTCGTCTAGTTTTTCCCCTGTATAAAAGCAGAGACAGGCAGTTCCTGTTCAAGCCAATAAGACAAGGCCCACACCCTACTTCATTCAGTGATGTCACCATTCTGAATCCATATTTTTTTAGGCTTGAAATTCATTATTATGCCTTGTTTTAACAGGATGTTTAATTTTAAAAAATAACTGGCATCGTTGACAACTGGACAAAGCAGTGGTAGGCTTACTTTGCCTGTGCAATACACAATAACAATTTTTAAAAAGTCAGCTAGATTCCCCCCAGTCAATTTTGCTAACTTAAGGTGTGACTTCTGTAAATATAAGAGTAAAGGTGACAGCTGAGTACTGGTGGAGACGAAGTGAGGCTCATGGTTTGGCGGCTTTTGAAATGAAATCATTTCCAGACATTTCCATGCCACAGTCGTATTGTAGACCATGACTAATTAAGCTAGCAATTACTGGTTTGTTTGTGAAATTTTAAATGCATGTTACTGGCTAAATCTACAAAAAAAAATCTTTAAAAATTCAGCTATGAATATAAGCCAAATACCATGCTATCTTGCGCAAAAATATATCCCTGAAAAACACCACAACATTCTCAATAATGTGCCATTTGGAAGATTATTTTGGGCTAAATATTCAAATAAGGTGACTGTTGTTGTTAGTTACAGGAAACATTGCTATTAAAAGGGCTACCAATAAATCAGAGCTAGAGTGGTCCTTAGCTAGGAGTCAAATTTTAAAATGCCAGTTTTTCCATACACTCACCCTTTTATCTTGTAATGCATTGTAAGAAATCATTCCTGGCAAAATCATAGTTTTACTGATGCTTAGAGGTTGCCCAACAAGATCACAGGCTGTAAATCCAAATAATAAAAAATATACTAAATTTCAGCCAAACTTTGCTGATAACAAAATGGGTACAGCAACAGAGAATATTTTTTCACAAATAAGAACAGAACAAAAAGTGTAGTTCGTACTCAGCAATCGATGAATTGACACTGGTCAAATATTCAACCTTGTTAAAGCCTAGTTTAGTCATCCACCCTTGGTAATGCTTATCAATATATCAGGCTATTCATTTGATTGTTAGCAAAAATGTGTTAAACATCTTTTTTTGGCAGCTTAGCATCAAGGGTGTTCTGTACCACATTTTAACATTAGGTCAATTTGGCTAAAAATCAAGAATGATAAAATCTGACCAAACAAAACACTGTCCAAAGATTTGAAAATACATGAAATTGAAAGTTATGACATAAGAACGACGAAAGGTATTATTTTTTTATTTTAGCCATTCAAGATGCTTGGGCAATCTGTAAACACGCTTGAAAAAAAAAATCATCAAAAAAATCCTGAAATATTTTCTTAAGATAACAAAACTAGGGGGTGAGAACTAGCATTTTCAAATTTTCATTTTTAAGGACTACGCTATTCGACGCACTTTACGGAATGAACCTATTTATTATAATTGCTACATTTTCAGATATAGTATTAGTCATACATGTACAATACCAGTCAAATATCTAGACAGATCGATCTTTAATGCATTTGTCATTATGTTAGCTATATTATTCACTTTATAGATTCACTTTGAGGAAATGAAATAATACATATCAAATATTACAACAACCAAAAAAAGTGTTCAACATTTCAAAATTATCTTCAAAATAGCTCCCTTTGGTTTCTATGACATCATTGTGCACTCTTGCCATTCATTCAACCAGCTTCCTGATGTAGCCACCTGGAATGCTTCTCAAACAGTCCTGAAGAAGTTTCCACAAGTTAGCTACCTTGATCTTATTCATTGATCAAATTTTTCCAAAACCAGCTCAATAGGGTTTAGGCAGGGGGATTGTAGGGGTCAGGTTATCTGTCACAGCACTCCACCTCTTTCCTTGTTCACAAGATAATACTCACTGAATAACCTCAAGGTTTGCTTAGGGTTGTTATCTTGTTGAAAAACAAACAATTTTCCCTAGGGGTACCCAGACTTTTGACTGGTACTATAGTTGTATTTGTGTTCAAATTAACAAAAAAATTGTAGAGATACGTAATTTTCTTTATGTGTGATGAGATAATATTACATTTAAATCCCAAGACATACTGTAGAATGACACTAAACTGCTATGTGAAACTGAAATGTATATTTATGGAGCGAAGCACTAGAAGCACTGCATTTTCACAAGGCCTTACATTGAAAACGTAAACATATTTCACACATCCAATTGACAAGAGAATAATATCTGTTACAAAAGAATGCAAGTTCGACAGAATCTGTACACGCAAGCTGTAGTTTGTAGTTACATACTTAAGACATACACAGACAGATAGGCACACACAGGACACAACACAAAGGATGCCATCACATACCCAAGCTGCGCCCCGCTGCCCCCCAGGCTCCGCCCTGCCCAGAACTTGCAGGATGATGGTTGGTTGCATAGCCCTGCAGGGGGTGGGGCGTTGCATACGCTTGACGATGGAGGAGCTCCGAATCTGGGTGGGATGATCTGGAGCTCCCGTAAACCAGACTGAAAGGAAAAAGGACTCTTCTGTTATGGCGAAAACTGAACTTACAATCTGCTTTTGATGTTTACAAAAAAACACAGCCAGGCATTTCAGGCTTTCTAAAAATGCAAATTTACATTTCACATTGCACACAAAATCACCACTGTAGGGCCACCTCCTTCTATAAATGAAATGACCCATGACACAGCATCACTATGCAAGTTACATAGTTACACTGGCTGACGTTGAGCATGAACACTGCCCTCTATAAGTGTCTGTTTTATAGGCAAGGCACTAACAGCACAGGCACTACAACAGAAGCAAATACCAGCACTCACAAATGCTCTTCAGCAAACTGTGATACCAAAAACAAATGCACTATTCAAACCAGAACATTAAACAGGTACTGTAAAGAAATAAAAGTGAAAGACATATGAGCATTCCTGCTAGACTTTTACCAACTTCTGCAATAAAATCTAATTGCAAATAATTTTTCCGTTGATGGAGACAACTGCAGCAAAATCCTGTAACTTTAAAAGGTAAATATGAGTTACTTTAAGACAAAATTGTTTCACTCATATGGAACATGAAGCAGAATGTTTATTTAATTTAATTTCTAATCACCAGCTTTGAGCCTGATATGGCATTATTTGCGATGTAAATATAAAATTATCTGAACATCTGACCTTATTTTAATATTAGTACAGTTTATAATTATGGGCATCTGTGTGGTCACCCTAAATGGCTTATATTATACTTGTGCGATAGACTCATAGATCCCACCCCCAACTCCAACCCTCTGTTGGATAAGTGGTTAACAGCTGTATGGATGGATGGATAGATAAATATTGTCTTCTTTATCATCTTATCTCCTACTTACAATATTAAATTGTTTAAAATTAATTAATTCTACTTCAAATCATTGCAATTATTTAATTTGAATTATTTTGCAATTAATCTTGTTTTTATTTGCACATGCAGACATGCAGAATGCAGACATGCGCACACACACACACACACACACACACACACACACAGAGGAAATGCCCTCACTAGCACTGTAAAGCACTGCATTGTTGTTTGGAAGATTAATTACCTTTCACACCCATTTCATAATATTAAATAAATAACTTTGAATAATCAAGGAAAATACTGTAAATCAATTTCCCAAACAGGATGGAACAGGTTCATTTACAGAGATATATAAAAAGCTATTAATGGCCTCATTAATTCACTAAATCAACCTAGGACAGATAGACGGTGTTTACTTAACACACAAAAGATGTCAAGCAGTTCTGGCCATTTTTATTTTTTACATGTAACGTTCTTTAGAGCAGCATTACTTCATCTACAATTACATATCCAAGCCCATTTCCGTCCCCAGAACTACTCAACACTGCCTATTTGCTTAATTAAAAAACACATTTTTTACATAGGAGTATTATACATTTTACATTATATATGGTGCAGATAAATGTGTTTAAACTGCATATATTTAAACAAACAGCAGTGAACTGAAGCAAACATTCAGAGAGATAAAGAAAAATATGAATCAGCAGAGGAATAAAAGCTGAAAGCTTAACGCTTGGAACAAAAAACACACACACAAACCAGAAAGCCATAGAAACATAATGCATGTAGCAACCCCCCCCCCCCCCCCCCCCCACCAATATAAAAACAGTAGACCAGGGTGGAGGCACCTCATCCCTCAGCTCAAGCCACTTCAGAAGCGAACCTGAAGCCCTACTTCCTGCTAGCGGCAGAAGACCCAGGATGGGCGAGAGAAAGAGGTGGTGCAGACTTCCAACCACCAGCCAAGAAGCCTTTCTAGAAAACTCTACAGTTGCTCTGACTGACAAAAAAAAAAGTTACATTTAAAAACTATCCTTAAACCCAAAAAGGGGTAACCAAGACAAAGCCAAACAACTGATTTCAATGGCAGATAAAATCCTAAGTGCAGGCATGAAATTTTCAATTGTGTATAATTGTAAATATAAACAAGCATAATTTAAAAGAAATTTTATATTTAATACAAAATAATAAAATAATTGTATTTTCCTCGAAACTGACAAGCTTCAAATACCCAATGTGGTTTAATAAAGCTCAAGATAGAAAAATGCTGTTGAACTGTACCAGCATTACAGCAAAATGTCTGAAATCCACAAAACAGAATTAACACAAGAATACAGCTAATCCCAAAAACTAGAAACCAGTGTGTTTTCTGCTATAAATGTCAAGTAACTTCATTCACAAGCTATTCGATTTTCCACATCAAAAACATAAAACAAACCATGATTAAATACGAATATGAAGAGAAAATATTCAGGCTACACTAGGTCTCCATGATGCGCGAAGTTAATTCAGAATGCTAACTTATTTAATCATTTAATGTCTCAGAATTCAGTTGTTCAAAGTTCACCAGAATTTGCGTAACTACCAACCTTCCTCTCCTAGACATTAATGGTACATAATGACAAGTTATTATGCTTTAATTTATTCTAAGAAAATGCTTAACTCATAGTTTTGCTTTATATTATGATACGCTTTGAAAGATTTGGTAACTAGTCTGTTTTGCTTTTGACATTAGAAAACATCTCTGCTACTACGTTAAGATTTTTTTTATTATTATTTATGTACTCGCAAAATCAGTGATTTTATCTCAAAGTCAAAACCTGCCCCATAAATTCCCAGTTGCCTTTTCTGAATATTCACCATATCCAAATATTTACTTTAAGCTTGCACATGCTTTATTGCGTTTATTGTAAAAACAAAATTTAAAATTCCTACTACAAAAGGGGAAACACAAGACAGTTTCATGTTGCAGCCAAATTTTGTTCAGTTGTCACTAAAAAATACTGAGCAATACAAAAAACTCCAATTATCTCTGTTCTCTTCCTCAATACAGAATCCTTTACCTATTGATGCCTATACGCTGATAACTTTCGTTTAGATAACTTTTCTTTTAGCACTATGTGTAATCAGAATATCGGGACTTCATAATCTCGTATTTTTTATCAAGTAATTTAAAATACCCTTTATAACTTGATTGTCCTGATCCTGCAAAGACTTTGCTTTGGTTCCATATCAAAATACTGCAAAGCTGCACTGGTGCTTCTGGTGGCAATGGTGTTAATTTTGAGACATTTTTAAATTTAGCCTTCTGACAAAAACGCAAACTAGTTTTAGTTTATTTTAGTCGTCTGTTTCTTATTTTTAGTTAATGAAAATGTAGGTCAACTAAATGTACTTGATTAAATGTAATTGATTACATTTACAGTAATTGCACTCAATGAAACCAACCGGTTTAGTCATAGTCTAATACATCATTTGAACATTTCTTTGAAAACTTCTCTTCATTGTCTGAGTACACACAAAGACTGGTCTGCCTCTGTCCTTTGATTCCTGAAGGAAAGCCGTTTAAAACTGTTTATGGCATGGCAATAGGTTTGAACATATGGTCTTTTAGGACACAGATCTATCTGTTGTAAATTTGTAATATGAAACACTGCACTAATCCTAAAATAGCTTTATATGAACTTTATTCATCATTAAATACAAAAAATTAAGTCTCATATGAAAGTCTTGCATATAATGCATCCTGATTCACATAAAACAAAAGCACACAGATTTAAAAAAACATTCAAGTGTGCTCTCTCAGAATCGTAAACAACTGTCAGATGAGTGTAAACCAACTGGTGATTTTTTAATCTTGCTGATGAAATTCGCCGAGAGTAGGGGCACGCTGCCAATTTTACTGAACATCCACTGTTATTGACAGCTTTTCAAAATAACATGGTATACCATATTAAAGTAATTATGTCTAGCACAGACATAACAGCACAACAGATTACAGACAGTCTTTACGGACAGAACCACCTGGTTTCTACCCGTCAGGTGGATATATGGTTTACGGACTTGAAGGTAGTTAATCAACATTATCCAGTCATAACCAGCTACGATAAACATTCACTACTTCTGATTAGATGAGTTTCAGATTGTCTCTTCATGACATTTTAGTCTTGTTTTTATTTATTGAGGAAGTTTTTGTCAACTAACTTAACACTAGGTAGCATGACAACCTTTTTAGAACACGATTACATTACATCCCTTCTGGTGTTATATTCTCCTGGGATGCAACCTCAGTTCTTATCAGTACACATACAGGCTTACTTGCATGCATAGTAATGACTGTATTAAAGTTATTGCAATAGGATCTGAAGACCCAGTTTGACTGAAGAGACAACGCTACTCAAATCATACTTGACACTTCTGAAAATGGAGAGAAGCGGTCTTACCAACCCTGGAGTAACCAAATCATGTGTGATCAAAATACATTTTTAGCAAATTAACAAATATTTATCCAATTCTACAGAGAAAAGGACGGGAGCATTTTAACATTAGATTTTTGGGATAAATCGGATTAATGCCTATACATCTATCAACACAAAGCAGACAAAGGGGCTGTACCTTTATGTAGCTTGGTACATAATGACATCATCCATTAACCATCTACAATTGTGCAAAAACGTGTTCAGAAAAATACTAGGCAATGTCAAACACTGTCAAACTGATCCAGTAACTTATCTTCAGCACACCACTGTTTGACAAAGAATTATGTTGACAACATCATGATTAAGGTGCCAATATAAGCGTAAGGACTTAATGTGTTTTATATAATGAAATTCTGTGATTTCAAATTTTTATGTTGACTCTGCAAATTTACCAGAGCTTGTTTCATTAGTGGGGCAAAACCATGCCAATTTTCATCTTACAATATCGCCTTTTCTGAAAGGTTACCAAAGACTCCAATACTTGTTTTAATCCACCCTGCTGAAATAAAGGCAAAGACAGCAGGGTGGCTCAGTGGATAGCACTGTTGTCTCACACCTTCAGGGTTGTGGGTTTGAATCACACCATGTGTCGCTCAGTTTCCTCCCATCCTCCAAAATAATGCAGTTTGGCTAACTGGCATCTCTAGATATGCCAATAAGGCATGTGTGTATGCGCCATGCAATGGACTGGCATCACATTCAGGCTATACCCCAGCCTCGTGCCCTATGCCACCTATCATAGGCTTGCTTGAGCCCCCCCATGATCCAGAGCATGAGAAGTGGTTTGATGGATGAATTAATGAAATCTAGCACATATTTATTTGATCTTTCCAGAATACATCAAATTCATGGATAATCCATAAGTACAATAAAATTCCATTTAGTGAGATAATTTGGCTTAAAAGTTTGAACCCAAATATGATGAAGCATTTCATAACTGTAAAAACAACACAGCATCTTTGACTGAATTTTACAGAATCCTAAACATCTTCATTGTCGTCTCTTGGGTACCTAATCCCACGTCAATGGTTCCCAGCAAAAATGCTGTTATTAGCAACATTTCCTCTGACACTACTAAGTAATGGTTATTTAATGCAGGTGTAATATAAAACACCTCAGTCATATTAGCCATCTATTATACTAATTAGTGAGCATGTGAAATGCACAGTTACTATTAGATAACCTACATTGCAGGACACTGTTGTGTCACGGTGACATATCTTATTATATGGTTAAGCATATTATACATACATATATTGAAATCATAGACCACAGCATACACAAAAGGGGTTTCTCTTGCCCAGTAAAGAGTTCAGCCATTTTAAAGGTTGCACCTAAGTGGGCAGCAGTATTCAAGTTTGAGGGTTCAAATCCCACTTCTGCTCTATTTTGTGTGGAGGTTTCCTTCTGCAGTCCAAAGATATGCAGACAGGCTAACTGGAACCTCTATAATTGTCCATGGTGTGTTTGGGAATGTGTACTTCTGCCTTGTGTCCCATCCTGTCTGGGATAGGCTCCAATCCCCTCTGTGACCCTGTCCAAGGTAAGCGGTTAGAAGATGGATGGATATTGGTAAGCCTGCAAAAGCAAAATTTTAAAAACTGTTTTGCCTTTCATAGATTCAATAAAGCATAAATCTAACCAGGAAAGGAAAAATGCATGACTTCTCTAACTCGATGACCTTCAATGATAAAAAGACTTTCTGCCAAACAAAATCTGGCAGCAATTTACATAGCTAGCATCCAGATCTTTGTGAACTGCCACTTCTCTCCAAACTGTATAATTATGAACAGCAGAAAGCCATTCACAGACACAGGGTTCCTCACAAATGGTGTGTTCAAAATATTATCCACATGTCATATATGACTGCAGATTATAGGAAAAAATGTATGCAAGGTCACAATTATAACACTGTCTAGTACAAAAACTCAAACAGCAAGCAAATGGCTACATACGTGTACTGCTATCAACAAAAATTGAAATTGACTAACTAAAGATATAGTAAAATTCCTTCTCATAAAAATCTGTTGACTTATTTCTTAGAGTATAAGCAGGGATTAATATAACTGGTACGTAAGTGAAAGTGATACGTGAGGCAATCAATTAATGCCACAGTGCAAATATGTACATATTTTATGTGCACTTGCGCCGATATGACAAGACATTACAGTGCATTTAACCTCTATATCGCAAATGAAGTACAAATCAATTTAGTGATTAATTGACATTGTTGACACACCACAGCACACAGTGCACAGTGCACAACAACGAAATGTATCCTCTGCATTTAAACCATATGTGACAATGTGACATAGAGGGGGGCAGCTAATTCAGCACCTGGGGAGCAGTACTTGGGGGCAGTACCTTGCTCAGGACACCTCGGTGGTGCCTTGCTGGTCGGAGAAATCGAACCTGCAATAACCATTAAGCCACCACTGCCGATAAAGGTGAAAATGCATAATAATTTCTTGTCATATCGGGGCGAATGCACATAAAATACATCTGCATTAACGCTGGTACAACAATCGTTTGCAGCACGTATCCCTTTTAAAGGTGAATGCATACTTGCGTACCAGTTATGTCCATCCCTGAGTATAAGCCAATCCGAATAAAGATGGCACCAGTACCTTTTAGCTGTATAATGTTTGTGTGATGCGTTTATTGAAATATGTAATAATGAAGGCAGCAACTGGTAAATAAAGACAGATGAGTAGATGTAACTGATTGAAATAAGTCATTTGAAGAATGTGAGGTAAGATTTGAGGCAGCTTTGTTATTTTAATATTTTGACTAAACAAAACTGTGGGGGGTGCTCTCTGGTTAGTGGGTGTGGAGTAATGTTTACACCAAGCTGCCTATATATAAAACAGATGGTTATACAAAAACGAATCCAATGTTGTGGCATCTAGCAATGCTTATTAGGCCAAGGAATTGTTCTCTATTAGTGTTCCTGGAGAACTGTACCATGAGCATTAAACTGTTTTAGGAACTTGAGGATTATTGCTGTTACATCAATAGGGGATAATAATTACCCCTTAATCAGCATCAGAAGTGGGAAAGCTCCCAGTCAGATGCAAACCTTTTCCATTGAGAATAATACTACTTGCTACATTTTTCACAGGATATCTGACATCCTTTTCCTGCACAGTTACTATGAGGAACTGGTCCCGGTACGAAAAGACAAAACTGCAACACCCTGCATGAGGAACGGGCCACTGCCAGCAGCTTTAGCCACAATAATACCTGCTGCTGTTCGCTGACAAACACAGCTTTTATTAAAAAATACAGGTTTCCCAAACCTACAAGCCTGAATGTTTAAAGAGATAAATGCAACTGAACAAAAAATATTTGGGGGTGGGGTTTTTAGACGTTCGGTTGTGTTTTCCCAATTCATCTATTGGCGTATTACTGACATATTATTTTTATGGAGATTTAAATGCATATTCACTAAATTCTATTGACCTGAATGACTGAAAATGTATATCAAACCAAAGATTTAGCTGACGGAGGAATAATACGAAATGTTCAAACCTTTACCAAGTTATAACAGCTTTTAGCATTTATTGCAGGCTTCTGTGAAACGTCTTTTTATTGTAACACCAATAAATAATTCATTTAACCATTTCTTCACATCATTCAGCTAATTCGCAAGTACTTTTCTGGCTGCTATACTGCTTACTGCTAGCTGTGATTAAATACACACATGCTGTACAGTACAATACGAGGTGATCTGGGACACAACTATTGCTTGGTGTTGCCAAGTTACTTACAAAGTTTTAAAATAGATACATATTATTTAACTTAATGGCAAGGTGCACCTAGCTAACCAGACACAGCATCCATCTCCTCCACACTAGTGTCTTTAGGTTATTTTCAGAAGCAAAAAAGAAGGAAAAAAAAGAATAAACTCAACTAAACCATGAATAGCTTTCTCTTAAAGTGCAGCGCGTCTCATTCTCCACCTGCACAAAACATCACAGGCTACACACATGGACGAAGCTCAGAGTGAGAGTGAGAGTGAGTGAGAGTGAGAAATAAGCCAAGACGCAATTCAGAGGAAAACATTAAACGAGTCTCCCGCGTTACACACAAGAAAAGAAATGAGTTCAGAAAATGGAGTCAAACTGAAGCAGCAGAATTCTGCTAGAAACTCAGCTTGATATAAATACAATTATATTAATATTAAAACCATATTGTCCATGTAAACAAAAGAAAGATCACCCAAGGATGGCCAGTGAAGTGGAAAAGGAATAGGGAGAGAAAAAAAAACCTCTAAAGCATTGTGTTGCCTAGTAACATGAAAATCATGGCAGTCTTAATTGAGAAGCTGCTCAATGCAGCAACAATGCAACAGAGTTTAACATATAAAATGTATGCATTGCATTTTGCAAAAATCTGAATTAGGGCACAATAAATTTGTTGCAATGGAAGCAGATTAGATAACAGCTGAGTCGCAAAAATTTTTTTCAACAAATTGATATGATCAGCTGTTACATTATTTCTTTTCCATTAAATATCCTTCTGAGCAAATAGCAGTCTTTCGAACAACACTGTCACATACGAAGAAACTGAAAACAATGTTAGATTAAGAATTAGCCAGTTAATGAATTTATTAAAGCACAAGCAATGACCATATATCAGTAATACAACTGATTGACAATTATGTTGAAGTCAATCAGTCTTATTTGTTTCAGATGATAGGTTAGTTGATATTTTAAAGGCAAATTTGCAGCTTACCCTTTGTCCACTGAACATGTCTGCGAAAAGAAAGACCATCAAAACAGCAGCCAGCTGTCATTCTGTGCGCATCATTAAGTATGTTTCCATCCTGTGCTCAACAGCATTTATGTCCTATTCAACAAGCTTTGATTTTGCCAATGATGTATGGCCTACATCCTCCATACAACTGTAACAAAATATACCAAAATAATTCAATAAAAATCCTGGTGAAATAGGTCAAAATGCAGATTTTTTTAAGAAGATGCAACCTCGGCAATACTTAATTAAGGAAATGGATGTGTCTGCATCAATATCGTCCTACTTTAAATTAGCCAGTCTATTTCAGTAGCCTACTTCTCAATTATAGCATTAAATAATTTTGAGACAAAAGGGGGAGCAATTTTAAACAGCCATATAGCAGGTTAAAAATTAGGCTTGTGCAGTATAAGAAAAGCACCCAAATCCCACAAGGCGGATGATTTTCATCTTCCGGAAACATTACTCTAGCATTGAGCTGGCGACAAAGCATCTCTGTCCCGCAGCATCGTACATTTCCCCAGAGGCCCTGGACATGTGGCCAGCCACTGTAGGGCAGAACTTTCCCATTAGAGGCAGATGCTACCCTTGTCGTCCTTTCATATTAACTTGTGTGTACAGAAGGAGCTGCCTGACAAACAGGCTACAGAATTCTAGGTGTCCTCAGTTTAGCAGAAACACGAATACCTCATGAATCCTAACAAGAGTTTCCTGTATCTTGTTTGTTTTCATCATCACTAGATATCACAAAGCAGCCATTACAAGGCAAACAGTCTAATGATGAGTAGTCAGTACTTTGTATTTCTTTTGTGAATACTATACTTAACGTTTTACTTTATATTCTCTCTTTCAAACATTACAGCCATCCAGCCTCCAGAGCAAGTTTCCAAATACCTAGAAAACAGATGCCAAATTATCTGGAGGACAGAGGGAAATGATTCTCAATAGGTGGTCCAGGAGACATCGTTATTTGTTCTATGATGATGCCACAGATTCAAATATGGATTAAAACGAATACAGAAATGTATTATGGGACTCTGCCTACAATCTTTACTCAGCCCCCTCCAACCTCACAGTTATATTCTGTTAAATTCACAGTCCTCTGCACCCAATAGTTTCCACTGTTCCATCCTCCAGCCCACAGTGTCATATGGATATATAAAAATGGACCACAGTGGAAAAACAATGGAGGATCTCCAGCAAAAATGGTGAGGGGGGGGGGGTCCACTGGTTCCACATCCTGACAGCTTTGGGGAGAATATATTGCGCAACTGCTTATTTTTCCCTAAAATTAAACTAGAATATACTTGTGCTGACCTGAAGGCAGTGAAATAACTTTAAGATATAGTAGACACTTTCAAACTTACTGTGCTGCAATTAATCAAATGAATCCAGAAGCAATCATCAAATTTTGTTAAACAATACATTCACCAGTATGGAAGAATTTACATTCCAGTATTTTCTGTGCATATTTGGTAATGTTATACAATCATATACATGGGGGTGATGAGGCTAGAAGAATGAATTTCACATCTAATAAAAACACTGGGTTAATAAACACTCCAGTATTAAATCTGAAAAACTATTTGATACAAACCGGATGACTCCACAATTAATCCAAGTGGGGGGTTCAACATAAATCCCTATGAAATCATCAAGTAGCATGTAGAAAGTCCTCAGACAAAAGTAAATTCTAAGCAATAGTGCATCACTGATCGCTATTCATTTTCAAGTTATGCCGTATAAACGTGCTGAAGAAAACATGATTAAACCACCCCCAGTGAAGAAGAGTTCAGTGTAATGCAGAGGGTCAGCAACTGCAGGTCTAGAAAGCCATGAGGTATGCAAGTGTACATGTAAATAAAGCCCAAATTAAAAATTAAAGTGTTAATGGTGCACCAATGTCATGGTTTACTTTTCAGGTGTTTGGTTCCTCCCTCTGTTTAAGTGGTGGTTAAAAAAAAACACCAATACCACTCTATAGGTAGCCTGAATGTGTTTTATTTAAAACCTCTTTAATGTTCATAAAAAGTCAAAAACAGATAACCTGCTGGGAGAAATCTTGACTAATAGTAAAACCTAAAAGCTAGTTTAAAAAACATCACTGGACACAAAAATGTAAGCAGGATGATTTTTTTTGTGCGCCTAATATTTTACTTTGCCTGAGGCTTTAATCACAGTATACCTGCTTCTCAGTCCTGGTCTTGAGACCCACCCTGTACACTCAGTGTGCCAAGTGAGCTACAAACAGGCATAATCAGGATTACAATCTAATGCACCACACAATTAAACAGCAATACATGTGCATTCTCACTATAAAGTTTAAATGCATTAGGAGCAGGACGACACTGTGGTACTGCCTCACACCTTCTGGGTGTGAATTTTGCGTGCTCTCCCCATGTCATGTGGGTGTTATCTTGCAGCCCAAAGATATGCAGTTAAGATAAATGGTACCCGTAGTCTATGTGTACATGCATGTGCCCAGTAACGAACTGGCACCCAGTCTAGGGTGTATGCCAGCCTTAAGCCCAGTCCAGTACTGGCTGGGATTGGCTCCAGGCCCCCATGCAACCCTAAACAGGATATGGTGGAACTGTAAAATGGTTTCATGCAATAAATAATTTTCAAAATGTCTTGCCATGATTTAGTTATTTTTGATAAATTAAATCTGAATGGCCTATATTGTGAAATTCATTGAATTTATATTTATCAATCCTTCTGTGTATTGTTTGAGAGTAAATGGATAAACGATTAATTGAAATTATTGATGCTGGTGTATTTGTTTCAATAGGCAAAGCCAAAGATATGTAGAAATATCTATAAATTTTTCCTCATTAAAATTATTCATAATACATTCCTGTGATTTTAACTGTATGGTTGGTTCACAATGCAGTCAATCCTAATTAAGAGCTCACATCAGTCACATGAACTAAAAAGCACCTCATGTAGGGTCTTGGGGACTAGGACCAACAAATGCTGTGATATACGATCAGCCTTGCTGCTTAAATAGAGTAATGCTGGACAACAAGCTGCAATTAGTTCAATTAGTTAACTACTGCAAACAAACAGGTGACATTTACCCAGAATAAAACCTTAATTCTAAAGCCATAACATCATTAAGGTTCAACTGAAATAATTGCAAGCAGCCAGACTATCCAAGAAGTTAGACCTGCGGTATGTATACTTTAATATTATGTATTACTCTTAGTACTAAGTGATGTTTATTGTCTTTATACATTTATACAGATTCACCAACATGAGAACATCATCTTCAAATCACTACCAAGAAATAACGTTAATTTCTTCAATGATTATTTTCATCCTACAATGCCATACTCAAATGACACAGGAAAAAAGCTGAAAAGACACTGGTATAGACAATAAAAAAGGCATCACGAGTCACATGTTTCCGTTTTAAATGACAGACAAAAATTGAAGAAATACTGTTAGAATATCAGCTCAATTACCATTATCAACCTACTGATTTTGACCTTGGCATAACTTGTCATATGTAACTAAAAACTGCCATCATTTTTATGAATTTGCATAATTATGCATATATATCATAAAATTAAAAACTGAATCTTTAATAAGAGAATATTAGTAAAAAGGTATTTTATTTTGACCACGACAATACATCATCAGAAGCTGCTTAGCACAAGAACTAGCTGGACAGCATTTTAGGAAGGCAGGAAAAAAATATAAACTTTATATAATAAAATATATTATAAATATGTATATATAAATAAATTATATATATATATATATATATATATATATATATATATGTCCATCGTAACAGTGAAATTGATACAAGTTTGACCCAAAAATATTTTTAAATCTCTTAT
>JABFEB020000092.1:32828256-32848751 GCA_019775895.2 Stomatorhinus ivindoensis
TATATATATATATATATATATATATATATGTCCATCGTAACAGTGCAATTGATACAAGTTTGACCCAAAAATATTTTTAAATCACTTATGTTCATAGCAAAATGGCAAATTAAGTATACAACAACAAATCCATAATGTTGATATTGTTAATTGAACTTTGTCATTGATTAGTTGCATTTTTGTGGTTTACTGCATAAAATGAATACAATGACATTACCACCTAGTTACATTAACATTGTTGTGTTAAGCCTAGTTCATGCTTAACTTTTCTGCATGTCATTCTAATCCACGCATGGTTATATTTACAGACATACTACATTTGTCTATACATGCAGATGCTATCATAGTCAGTGTATGTGTATGACAATGATATTCCCAAAACCAGCAGAGGGCAGATATATCACAACAAACACAAATACAAGCAGTGTAATAAAATTTGTAGACTTCAACAGTTAAGTTGTTACTAGGCCTGGGCAATATTATGGTAATACAACAGTATTTTGAAATCTTGGCGACAAAATCACCCGATCCCCACTTTAAAGAAATTTCAAAATTCCTAAATGGCATTGTTTTACAAAATAATGTCAAAATACTGTATGCCGCCCTACAAAATACAATTGTTAGAAAGCTAAATATAATGGAGACACCAGATATTTTTTTATGACACTTTGCAACTTTAAACAGATTCTCTATGCTGTGTAAAGTTTTCATTACAACTTTGACTTTAAAAAAAAAAACTCTGTTTTGGCCTAAACACATGACTAATTAATTAACAAAATAATCATTTGATGCAGTCCTATTATTTATGCAATTGTTGGACATACTGCATAACATAGAATAAGGGAGAGCATGCATCTATGAAGATATTATACTGTTTTATACTTGCATGAAATTTAGATTTTTTTTAGGAGTAATATATAAGTACAACTGATTTCCTACTTTAAACCATATTGGGAACCAGGATGTCAGTGCAATCCCTTTAAAATTCCGCTGTGACCCAAAAACGAAGGGAAACAGTGATTTTCAACAAGCCTCAATTTGCTATAATAAAGACAGCTGCAGTCTCTGAACAGTGGTTTGCCAGTGAAAATTAGACTTTAGAGGTTTACTTTTGCTGGGGAGTAGGTGTGGGTCCAGAATTCCTACTTTGTCAAATCTCTTCCATGTAGCCCAGCACTTACATTGTTTTTCAGTCCAGTACAATTCTTAATATTAATTTTGTGACAAGTGTTAACAGAACAAGCTTCCTGATTTAAATCACAATAGGTGAGGACTAAATATGATTTTTACTTGCATTTTGCTAAAACGTTCTAAATATATTTTTCAATTAAAAGTATTTAATTGTTCAATACTATAAACAAATACATTTGATGAATACTACCATTGATATTGAAAACCAAAAGAATTCACTGACATCGAAGTATTTTTCATAATTGCAAATATTCCCGACAACAATTTAGACTAAATCGTAATTTCAAAAGACGTTTTATCTGTGCAATACAGTCAATAATCTCAATCAAGCCTAATTAAGAAAACTCAACTGGACCAAACACTAGCATGCACAGTGAGCTGGGAGGCCCAAAATTATGGAACGAAACCCTAGTTATAATGGGATTCAGGACATCTAATAGAATCTAAGCTGACCAAGAGCACTCCAATAATGTCTTAATTTTAAAAACACTGCAGCCCTGCATGACTGATTTTAGAGTCTTTGCAGTTACCATTAATCCTTCCCAGTATTCAATGCATCTTTCAACAGGAAAACATCATCAAACAGTGTTGAATACCACGGATACCTTAAAGATATGAAATGCTAATGGAATTGAAACAAATTTATGAGAAATTTATAGACATTACTATATCAGTATCAATGGATGCATGCATGCACCCATCCATCCATCTGACATAACTCTGTATTTAATGCAAGGTGATGACACAATACATTTAGACAGGTAGCTATATACAATCCGAATGCAAAATGTTCAAATCATGCACCAAAACAGTTAGCCTTAAAGAGGCGTTCAGTACTAATACATGAAAGCTGCAGTTTTGAAGCTGACATACTATTCAATATATTCATAAGAATAAAACATCTATCAAAATTAAACACACGTTAAGTTCCCACACGTACAAGGAGTAAATTACATCTTCCTGATTTCAGCCTATCACAACCTAAAGCAAGAGGCTAATACACAAATAGACAGCGCATAAATTATTTTAGAATACTTCATTTGTAGTTAATTTCTGTTCATACTATTAAGTAACTTTGCCACTCTTCATTCAGCTACAGAAACACATTATTTTAATGTTAATTAATATAAGCTATCTATCCAAAGGTAACGTTAAGTCCATAACGCAAAGTTTAACTGCAGTAACTGCAAAAACGAAACAGTCCCTCCTAGAAATCTCTGGACAAAAAGACCTCATCATAAAAATTAATAAATAATATCAAATTTATTTTAAAAATCATTACTGGCTATCCATTAATATGGTCAGGAACAACCATCATGCAAAAAACCAGCTATTACGATAAACATTTCAGCAAAGGGATTAATAAACGGGAATTTTGTTGACTTCGCAGAAGAACCGGTTAAGTCCTTTCGAGGGGCGGACAGAAATACAGACAGAAAGACAAGCGGACAGAAATGCAGACAGACAGGTATCCTCATCTACGCCGCGAGAGATTTATTCCGGTTGTCACGGCGACTGGCCGCCTGGTAGCGAGGCGTTAGCAGTGAAGTAGGCCGCGGCTGGCAGCCAGTCATTCGACAGGACTCAGGGCGAACGAGGCTGCCGCGCGGACCGCACGCCACATTCGCGAGCACCGATCACTGTCACTTGTAGCGTCGCGATTCGTCCCCCAGTTTAACCGCGCGACGGAGAACGGACAATGGGCTCTCCGGCACGCGCGACTAGCGTAATCGCTTAGAATAAGAAATAAATTACACGCTAGGCCTATTTACAACTGACGTTTAAAGCTATGTCATTTGCTTACTTATGTTCCAAAAAGGTATTCAAAATAGCTCACATATATGTAGGTTGTTGACAAGGGTTTTCCCCCATAAGATTGTAATTCAAATTTCTGATTATTATATACGTTAACTGTCTAACGGTTTATATAAAATTGATCCAAGGACCAGAGATCCCTGCAAACGCGCACGTTAAGTATATAGAATTGCCTGGCTCGAAGGCCCAGAAACATGATTTTCCTCCTGCCAAACTGAAAGCAATGAAAAAGAGGTTTCTAGCTACCAGGTTATTGTGGTAGTAAACAGCTGTGGTTTGCCAACCATCGTAATATTTGCATGAAATCCTCATCATGTGCATGCATCCTGCAACTGGAGGCAAACAGTTGCCACTTACATGTGTAACTAAGCTACCTGGCTAGCTTTACAGCTATGCACAATTGAACTTAAAGTAGCATTGTTAATAATACGATCGCGTACCGCAGTTATGGTGAACTGTCGAGCTGCTAGCAAACAGCAGTTGCATTTTAGGGTGATTCAACCACTGATACATAACGAAATGTCCGATATTATTTTGACGTTCGGTGAAATAATATATTTAAAAATGCATGCTAAACTATACAGATCCACCACCCAAGATACAATTCGAACATTCCATTTTCGTCAGCCAGCTAGCGGGTAACATGCATGCACCCATATAAAAAAATAAGTCATTGGTATGTCAGTGCCGATACCTATTAATAGATAGCTAAGTACCACACTGTATAATTGCTGCATCGGGGAATCTATGAAATTATATAACTGACATTCGGGAAGAGAGTCTGGGGAAAATGTATTTGATTTGTATTTTCTGATGAAACGATGTATCCTCCAACCCATCCCCCTCTTTTCTCCCTCCCTTCGTCTGTCTGTCTACCTTTTCTTGCCGTGCATTAACACTGTCAATCGCATTCCATGCATTTCTAAGACCTGCTCCCCTACCACGTTAATAATAATAGAAGGTTGCTAACTACCTGGGCGACCCACTATGCAATCAGCGCGACTAAACGCAGACTGCATAAAGCCAGAACTGCGCCCTTTCAAATGGCATTGCTACCGAAAACATTTATGTGTACAGGACAGAACACGGTGGCTCCATGAACAAATGCTTACCTTGCCTTCGCCGACCTCTCGTAACTCCATCCCGTTCCTGCGCCCAAATCACCAAATCCTGCACCTGGATAATTTCTATCCATTAAAATATATGAAGGATGGAGATGGAGAAACGGCGAGGATTGGGAAAGGAGAAAAAAACTAAAGTGTGGTACTCAAACAAGGTGTCTGCTTTTTTCCTCCCAATTTTCAATATCTGTTTATTCCGTTTCGCAAGCAAGTCTTCAAGAATGGGAAACGGCATAGAGAGGGAGCGAAATGGAGTGGAGGGGAAGGAGGAGGATATGAAGAGGGGAGGAGGGAGATATGAAGGGGGGGTCACACCAGTCACCCAAAAAAAATCAGTTTTCCTCTTTCCCTCTCTTGTGCCGTGTTTCTTTCAATATCTGGCTATTGTCTTTGAGCAAAAAAGCACGGACATTGTTCTACGCTAGCAAGCCAGCTAGCTAGCGAATAAATGCTGATAGGCAGACAGCTAGCTTGCTAGGCGGCTAAGAGCACACGTCCCTTTCCGAAGCGTCTTTCTCCTCCCCTTTCTCGGGGGTAGTTATCAAAGAGCGGTACAGGACGCGGATGGACGGGTTCCGATTGTCGGCACGGCTCGACCAGTCTTTCTTTCTTCTGCGTGCCCGATAAACTTCTTAGCTTTGGCAAATGTGCGACGTGATTCCCCCGAAAAGTATCTACCAGCTGCCACGTACATCCCTCCCTCTCTCAAATATATATATAATGTTGGTAGCTAGCAAAGGAACTAGCTACTTAGCTAGCTTTGTCGACGCATCTAATATATGCCGAGTTGCGTCGGTGTTTTTACGCGCCTTCACCTCCTGCTTTTAAAATGACTAAGACGGTGCAGTTGCAGCGAAGCTCCTAATCCGAGCCTTACTCCGGCTGCGGGCTTTTGAGTGCTAGGCCTCGTTTTTTAAGAATATTTTTTTTCAATCATTTTTTTTTTCTGAAGACGCCATTTTTGAAAGCTCCTGGCTTGCTCGTTCGCTCTCCCCCAGCCCTCTGAAACACACACACGCAGTGTCTCCCTCCCCTCTTGCATACGAGTGAAAACCATTCCCAGAATACATTTCAGACCAGTATTCCACAAAAGGGGGGAGGGGAAGGAAATAAATATAAAATCATATATATCAACGGAGATAGATACACGTGATTTTTTTGTCTGAACGGACTACGGCATAAAAAACGGCACGTGAAGGCCTAATCTATAGGCCTAATATGGAAGAAATCTGTTCCACAAACTGCGCGTCTGTGCACGATGATATCGTCTAGATATTAATCGTAACGGTTAATGATTAATGATCACCAGGCCTTGATGAGTAATATTTAAAATTTTTATTAGGAAATATATATATATAAAAAGAATAAAACTGTAGGGTCTGTGAAGAAGTTGATATAAATATTAAATATCAAACTGGAAATGTGATGTACGTTGTAACTGTTGCATTTTTAGACTTGGCCCTTTAAATCCCATCCAGTTCCACTTTATTATATCATGATATACTTGACAAAAGAAACATCTTTCAGTTTTTGTTTCTTTATGTTTCTTATTACTCCTGAATCATTTTTAAAAACCAAGAATCGCTGCAGAATCTTCTCCACCATTTCTGTTCACCCTTCTCGGTTGTTTTCAGTATCAGGGGGGTTTGGTTCACCTTGTTCACCATCCCTGAAAAAGGAAGTAGCAAAAAAAAAGTAATATATTACAATATTTTCACGATAAGGTAGGAAACTATTCACAAACAGCCTAGATAATCAGACAGAAATATGTACCACACCATAAGCAGCCACATTTGAAAAAATACAGACATAGAAGCAGGGGAAGGATAAAAACAAACCCCAAGTAAGGAGGTGGCGGCAGGTCATGCTGCCCGGTGCGGTTGATGGCTTCGTTATACGACGGCAGCCCTGGAGCTCCTATTCCAGACAGGGGAACCGACTCAGGGGGCATGGCTACATCTGCAGGCATCGTCACTGGAACGCTGTGGAAAATGTGTCATCATCATCATCATCATCATTATTATTCATATCCTGCAACTCTGACCAGGACAAGTAGTTAGGAAATCGATGAAAAAACACAACAAACAACAATAATAATAATAATAAATCATTCTAGATTAACAAAACTATGATTCATCCCTTCACTCAATTTTTCTTTATTCAGGTATCAGCACTACCAGTGGTTGCCCTATGTATCTGTCATGCATATTTAAGTGTCTTTGTGAAAGTAGCCAGTGAGAAATAATGTTACTAACAAAACACATGTGAGACCCACGCACATTTTACCTTTGCCCTCTCCTCACATTCTTGTTTCTTCTTCTGCAACAGTAGCAGATGACTATAGCTGCAAAACACAATATCACCACTGCGGCAACAATCCCAGCCGCCATGCCTGATATGTCCATTTTAGGTGCGTATTCTGAAACACAGATGACTCCAAATGTACTTACAACACACACAACACTGTGAGACTTGCCAAACAGAAACTAAACGTACACAATCATTGTCAGACTAAGTTTGGTAACTGGATTAGATTAGATTAAAAATATTTCACGATCAAATTATTTAAACTCTGAAATACATAAATATTACTACTTAATAACTGTAACATCTGAACGATCAACTACAAAAAATATTTTAAACTCTCAAACATGAATAGAGTCATTTGTACCAGAAAAATCAAATTAAAGTACCATTGCAGAGATGAATTATCATTACCTATCTGCACACAATTTTAAAAAGTCTGTTTCTTTACCATGTTGATTCTTATACTTCTCCCAAAAAGCATCCTGAGGAGAAAAAAATAAACTGGTTATAAATAGTATGTAACATCACTCTATAATGCTTTGCAATTACTATTATAGTCTTTTACAATAGTGCCCAAACAGAATGTGATAGTAACATGATCACCCACAAGTAAGGATGTTTTAAAATCAATTAGAATGCAGCAATGCTGGATATGTGTCGGTTAATATTATTTTTAAACCTGGCTCATCAACTAAAAGAATTAAAATGTTTGCAGGTTATCTATTTGATATAGCTGAATAGTTTGTGAGCACTTCAGGTGAATTTTGCTTGGTAGGGGTACAAACAGAAGGACCTTCCAAGAGAGGAGGCATGTTTCACCACCGCACTATCCGCTGCCCGTGCCAAGAACCACCAAATACTCATCAGTGCTAAATGCAAGGGTCCTCACAGCAAGCAACTTCAGGCAGAGACAATCCCATCTCACCGTTTTGGCCTTGTCCTTGAAGACTTCCCGTGCTTCTTCGTATGTGCATACCTCCTCTATACACTCCCTCTCTAGGTTACCGGGCACTACTAGCTCAAAGTCCCAATTGTTAAAGAGGAGGGTTCGAGATAGGAAGGACGTTGCAGGTTGCTCCGGGAGGAATACTAGGTCAACATAGTGGTAAGAAGTATTGATTAATGCCAAATACAAACTAAAGTGCAACATGGCTTATTAAGGAAGAAAGGACATAACAATGAACTGAATATCACCGACTGAGCATTTTAAATAATGAGAGATAATGGGGGGAATAATCACCATCACTTTTGCAGATGACCCTAGCCTCTGTGATGTGCAGCACCATCAAGATACAAGCAGCACTAGGCCCAAAATAACCCCACATTATGACACCCTGCAAAGGAAAATATGGCTGTTAATACCGAATAATACTGAAATTGGAAAGTCAGCAATTCATAGCTAATAATATGTTACAATTCATAACAATAAGCATAATAACGTTTATCGTGTATTATGATTATAAACTGCTTTGCTTGTCTCTGTCGCCATCTAGGGGCAAATATAATAGGCACGTTAAGTACAATAATTCTCAATATCCTGATTAAATTGTAAACATATTTCAATTTATCCAGGCTCCATTTCACACAATACGTTCATATAAAGATAAAATGTTGGAGTTAAAAGTATGTGTACAAATCGATACCGAAACCGTGGTCATTTAGGGTTTCATTTTCACAATTTACGAACAAATTTATTTAGTAAATTATATGCATGTGATTTACATATATGTACATAATAGAGAACTTTAGTTACAAGTTACATGTTTGTACGTATATTATTGTGACTTTGAGAATGCAATAAAATATCAAGATTAAAATCATGTTTCGTTTTAGAGACTTAATATAATTAAAACATAAGATTATAGAATTATTTAACTTCATAACACTGAAAAAATATGCCATATAATGATCAATCCGCACACCTGAAGGAAACGTTTTTAGGTTTAAATGGCCTACAATATTTTCTAGTTATGAAACGCTATGGTACAGCAGCTTTTACTGCTCACAATTAAAATGATTTGCGCGCGTTAGATCATCTAACGATAAGGAATAAAATACTAAGACGTTCTCATATCTTAATTTGTAATAGCTGTTAAGTACTTACCTTGTTCTCGAATGAATCTTTCGAATTAAGCAAGAAAAACGCCTTTCCCAACTTCACCTGTTATTTTTTTCCCACCTCGTTACGTACCCTGCCCATCACGTGTTCAACCTGTTTGACAAGATGCCTTTCGTCTAGGCGGAACTGGGCTATTTCAGTAAGATACCCTCAATGAACACATACTCACCGACTGAAACAGTTTCAATTGTCTGTTAAAAACCAATAACTTGTGCGATGTTCTTATTAAGACCCCACGTACTGTAGGCACAGTCTGGAGTATATATTTTTGGAAACTGTTACAAAAAACGATTAGGTGAATAAAACCAGTAAATAAAATATAAACATGAACAGTATATAAACAGTCAATGTATAATAATTAATGAAATGTTAACTCTTAAAACCCAACAAACAGAAAATGCGCTGATTTTCGCACCCATCAGTCTCAGGGTTTCTGCATAGGTATAACGCAGACATGAATCGCATATATCGTTGGAATCGGGAGAATTTACCTCATCCGGTCGCCTAAATCGCTATATTGTGCGCTGAAGTATTTCCGCGTATAATCGCGTGCGTTATGAGGCATATGTTTTAAACATTTTCCTCTACAACGCACCCCGGAAAACAAAGCGCGAATTCGCTTCCGCAATGACCCACGCACAACCAACTACCGTCAGAAAAGTAAATAAAACAAAACGAATGTATAAATGTATGCTTTGATCTTATATTAGGATTTGGTGTGCATTTATGTTTATTTTGTGTGTGTTTGTGGGGATGTATGTATGTTTGGGGGTGATGGTTTCTACTTCAATTTCTTTGAGATGTTATACAGTAATAAAAAAAGTTATAAAAATATAAAAGCCCGCATTGCTATCTGTCAGATAACTTCAACAAGCTACCAGACGAATGGAAAATCAAAGACATTTTTCGGCCTGGCACAAACCATTCCTTCATAATATTAAGCCATATAAAGGTCCCCAATAAAACCCCTGCATTCCCACATCATAGTCACTCATAGAATCTCAATTTTTATAAGATTATATTTGTAGTGCCCGCTAATTTTAATTTTAATTAAATGAGACAAAATTGAAAAATTTCAAGTTACAAGTTTTTCCTAATAAAAACGATGATATGAAGACTGTCAGCATTTACACATTAAATTATGACATATCTGAGTACCCCAGAATGTCCTGAAAACAAAACCATAAAGCATATGTGCAACTTATTTTTCCTTCCTTGCTTAAGATTAAATACAGTTAAGATTATTAGCCCCCTATGAGAAATTGGACATTTTCCTATATTTATATCAAATTTTACCATAATGCTTTCAAACTTTACAAAGTAAAACATTAATCAAAGTAAAAACCTCCAACTGGTACATTTATATATATATATATATATATAAACAACTTCTATGCTGCTGTATAACGACTATTTTGAAAATTGGGGTGGTCAAAATTATTAACCCGTGAATTTGCCGAGAAGCATAGCAGTGAAGTTAAAAGTTCTGGTGTCAAACCACACATAACCACACTGAAGCCCATATAATTTGATTGGCTCAATCAATTGGCTCCGAACGCTAATAAATTGACCGAAATGAGCTGGGCTTCTGGTGCCTAAAGACAAGACTGAGATGCATCACACTTATATTCTTTGCAGAATAATTTCATGATGCCAAAAACCAAAGAAATAAGTATAAACCTCAGATACAAGACAGCTGTAAGATTAAAAATATCATTGCAAAATTTAAAGTGACCCATTCTGTCAAAAACCTGGGTGTGGTTGCAAACTCAAGATTTCAAATCAGAAATACCAACAAGAACCCCTGGATCACTGCAAAGGCCACTGTCAATAAAAACTGGCTAGTTGAGAAACAACTGTTGTGAGGCCTCATCATTGTGGGAAGCTTCAATGTCATCAGCCAAGGAAAACTCATAGGCATATCAGAACTAGGCTGAAATTTGCCCAGGATCATTTGAAACATGGGGATGAATTTTGGAAGTCTGTCCTTTGGTCTGATCAGAGAGAACAGCAGCTTTTCGGTTGCATGGATACAGCTTTTGTTGGGCAAAGGAAGGGAGAGGCTTTCCACCCTAAGAACATGGTTCCCACAGTTAAACGTGGTGGGACTATAATGGTGTGGGGCTGTTTTACACAGAATGCCTTGTTCGGGTATAATTAAGAAAGAATATTATGTTGACATTTTAATGGATAATTTGAAAAAATCTGCTGTCAATCTGGTTTTGGGTCTTTCACAAGATAATGATCCAAAGCACACATCAGAGTTGGTCCAGAACTTCTTGAGGAACACCAAAGTCATGTCCTGGAGTGGGCGTCTCCAAGCCCATGTCTTAGTCCTATTGAGGATCTTTGGCGAGAGCTGCAGGTTAAGGTCTACCTTTGAAAACCATCTAATTTGCATGAGCTGGAGCAATTTGGCAAGTATGAATGGCCTAAGATCCCTTAGGAGACTTGTGCAAACCTTGGGAGAAACTTCAGTAAGAGATAGCTATCAATTGTGAGTTAGTAGGGCTAGGCAATTGACTATTAATTGTCAGAGGGCTTATAATTTAGGCAATGCTATTTTTGTGTTTTTCTTGTTTTCAGTTAAGCGCATTGGAAAATATTATCAAACTTCTTGGAAATTGTTCCTTTGAAATACTAGTCATTTTTCTTAGAAAAAGTAACAGTTTTGTTCAATTTTAGACAGGGGGCTAATGATTATGATTTTAACTGTATGCTGCCACCACCTTTAAGCTGGTATGGTCCAGCATCAGAGACAAGAGGATATTCACCCCTAAGCAGGTACCACAAAGAAATACTTTTATTAAAGGCACAGTTCATTAAAAACTGAGCACTCACAAGCCACAGGTTCCCTCAGAGGACAAGCCTCCCCCACTGAGCACGGCCACCGCCCCAGTGCTACAGTGACTAAAAACCAACATTCGCCATTAACACTGCACACTAAACTCCATTCCCCGTGGCACAGCGCTCAAAATCACTCCAATAGGAAGGGAAACTGGAGGATGATAGTGGGCTTAGAGCCTATCTGAGGTAGCACAAGGCAGTACTGAACCCTGGATGGCGTGCCAGTCACAGGGCACAGACATGCACACACCCACAGTCATTCACTACCAGATATTTAGGGATGCTGATTAAGCTCACATGACATGTACTCAGTATCAAAATGAGATATTTGCATGCCTCATACAGATTGACAGTTAACAGAAGAGGATTAACAGTACATAGCAGCATTAGAGAATAAGTAATTCAGACAATATGTAACACAAAATAATAAGTAACAATGAGCAATAAATTACATAAAATGACTCAAAACATTATTTCTTGAAATACTGACCAAATTGGTGGTATTGATATATATTGTTCACAAATGGCCACTAATTAGATCTACAGTGCACTTATGTCTTATATCTAGTGAGTGTCGAGTAGGATTGTGGCATTTGGATAGAAACTGTTTCTGAACTTTGAATGTTGACGTTTCTGTGCCGTTTTGCCAGAGCGGAGTAAAGAGAGAAGTGGCTGTGGAGGTGACTAGAGCCCTTGATGATGTCACCTGGCTTTCCAAGGGCAGTACTTTCTTCTGTAGTACATGTGTGATGGAGATGGTCTGGGCAGCCTTCCTCTCCCTCTGCAGTACATGTGTGATGGAGATGGTCTGGGCAGCCGCCCTCTCCCTCTGCAGTACATGTGTGATGGAGATGGTTTGGGCAGCCTTCCTCTCCCTCTGCAGTGCATGTGTGATGGTCTGGGCAGCCTTCCTCTCCCTCTGCAGTGCATGTGTGATGGTGATGGTCTGTGCAGCCGCCCTCTCCCTCTGCAGTGCATGTATGATGGTGATGGTCTGGGCAGCCTTCCTCTTCCTCTGCAGTGCATATGTGATGGTGATGGTCTGGGCAGCCTTCCTCTTCCTCTGCAGTGCATGAGTGATGGTGATGGTCTGGGCAGCCTTCCTCTCCCTCTGCAGTGCTCTGCGGCTCAACAGTTTCCATGCCACCATGTTATGCATCCAGTGAGAATGGATGCCATTGTCTTTGAAGTGTAGGAGAAAACCCATGTGACATAAAGAGAATTAACATGGGATGGCAATAAATTCTCTAAATACATCCACTGAGAGGGAAGGACAGCACAAAGGAAGCCACACCATCACTGCATACACTATTCATTCACATATTTGCCAAAGACATTTTTTCCATTTCTCACACTCAACGCATTCTATTAATTTCATGCAAAGTCTTCTCAAACATCTATTTTTTTCTTTCCTTGCACCTTGACTGTCAGCAACAAGTACATCTAGGTGCAAAACAGATCAGACTGAAAACTGGCAACAAAAAAGCAGTGTGTGTAGTTCAGTGACTTATCACACCTGGCATCAGTTTAATAAAATACTTTACCTCGCACTAATTTCTGTGAACTGCCTGGTGCCTGTTAGAGGGGGATGCCCCCCCACCCCCCAAGTCTGCGTCTTCCCGAGCTTTCTTCCTCCTTTATAAAATGATCCTTGTTAATAGCAGCATATAAATAAAATTCTGAGAAAACTGGAGTGTTGTAAAGTGAATTTTGTATCAGGACAGACTCTCTTAAGGAAACTAATTCTAAATGAATCAGGGTTGGGTGTGATTCGATAGGGGCAGGACACTGTGCTAGTGACTGAAAAGCTGCCAGTTCAAATCCCAGGACTGGCAGAGTGATTTCACTGTTGAAATCTTGAGAAAGTCCTTTAACGCCCAATTGTTTCAGGGATACGGCTTTCTAAAAAAATGTCTGTCACTTTGATATTTGTTAAATGAAATGTAAACATTCTCATTTTTGAGATTATGTTTGAACAAATTATTCTGTTTATTGCACCAAACAGAAATATCAGATTTCACCAGTCAATCACAGGGCTTGAAGATGGGATACACTCTGAACGGAACACCAGTCCATCACAGGGCACACGACTTAGTACATGTTAATATGAATTCTTTCTCTTTGTGTGGGTGTTAAATTTACTAGAAGTAGCTATACAATAAACTGGACACAAAAGTGTTAGCCTTCTCTAACTGAATTAAATGTTTATAATTGGATAAAGGGTAGAGCGAGAATCGTTGGACCACCAAATTTTTTTTTGCTGCATAGCATAGTTTATTACACAAGGAGTCTAGCTGCTTGTTTCAAATGCATTTCCAGCACAACATATCCACTAATCAACAAGCAAGAAAAGCTCTTTACAGTCTGCACAGAAGTAGATATAACCATGTTTCAGAATTATGCATAAGTCTAGGTCTTCTCAGAGAACCCCAGGATCTGTCGAGTTCATCAAAAGATATGCGGTTCAGGTGATTTAGTTACATCAAACAGTTCTGAGTGATTGTATGGGTGAGTGCCCCAAGCTGAACTGACATGTTGTTCAGGGTGTACCCTACCTGTGGCCCACTACTCCATAGGATGGACCTTAAATTGCCACAGGCAACACTGGATAAGCAGGTAAGGTAAAGCAATAGGCCCCTTTCCTTCATGCTTGGTGTCCCATGAGACTTATTAAAATTAAGGAGCATTCATTTCAAAGCACCATTGAGCACTGTGACTCAGCACATACAAAAAGACCATTACGTGAATAGTATGAATGAGCAATTGTGCCACGTTAGTAGCTTTTCAATCATTTTAGCAGATATTTGATTTCTACATTTTAAAATACTATATAATGAAAGTGGACTTGCATGAATCTAGGTCTGCAGCATGGTTTAAATCCATTTAGAGGGCAAGGAGTCTGCTAATGCCAGTCGACAGCATGCAAAGGTGGATGTTTTTTGATACGAGGACTGGTAAGTCCCCATCAAGCAGGTGAGAGGTCATGGAATACGTGATGGTTGTCCTTCTAACCAGACTCAACCCAAACGAAGGCTGGAACTCAAGGCTTGTTCTCCCACCACTCAACAAAAGCTCAAATGATGGAATAACTAGAGGATGAGTGTTGTACTTGTTTTATTGCAGAGTATTGCAGTTCGTCAACACCCTATTTGTATGCTTATTGTTGCGGATTCTTTCTTTTGTTCTGGCAGACATGCTGTTCAGGTGAGCTGGTGATTGTAGGCCTGTTCATTCTTCTCTGCATGTGTACATGTGTATATGCTTATGACCCATTTGATGGAAATGCAGCTGTGCTTTAACTCTTGCAGCACCAAAGTTTTTGTGTCCATGCAACTACTGATGTCTCCATTTTGGAGAGCTTCTCATGCATTCTGTTTATGTGCAATTTTCTTAAAGAACTTCATTGAACCCTTGAACATACATTCAAACAAGACATTTCAAAAGATTTTGAGCACGAGGTTTAAAGTGTTTTGAAGGTTTAAAATAATGGCACAATTCTTTATGAAGGAAAGACAGGTTATGATGTTTTCCCAAAATAAGTATATAATCGAAAATTCTTCATTTTCACTTAGAAGTCCAAATTATGATCAACTGTAAATTCCTTTAGAATGTGGGTGCACTGTCCATGCTTAACTGCAGAACTATGAACAGTTCCGAGTCAGAGAACACAGTTCACGTGCAGTGAAGCGTATTCTAGCCTTCAAAGAAGTGTTTATAGGCATCCTGCAGAAGCACCGTCCATCTCCCTAGCACAGCCAACTCCACATCTTATTCCTGTCAATGAATGTTAGTCGTTTAGTGCAGTGGTGTATTTCGGTGTAATATAGCATTTTTGGACATGCAGACAAACAAAATTGTATGACAGAAACTGATCGGTATATGGTTTACTTTTACTTTCACATTTTCAGTACAGAGTAATTCAACAAGTTGTCTTAAACACATACACTGGTCTGTGTAGATAGATATAATGAGCAGACATATATACATGATGACAACAGACTCCTTAATAATCTAAAATGAGAAGGTCTCTGCATCATCCCTGGGCTCTATGAGACACACACTCACACAGTGAATGCTTCTGTTGCTAATGTACTTCATTGGAGACACATGCATACACAATCACACGATGCCAACGGCAGGTCCCAAGTCAATATGAACCCTACGGTTTGCGAAACAAGCAGTGGAGTTCGCTCAGAATCACCCTTGATAGTCCAAGAGCTGAACAACTTTGTGCCCTAAAAACTCGATGGTGCTTCCTGTGAACACCTAAGCACTGCACTTGTTCCTAAGGAGGTTGCATGGAGTGCCAAGTGACCCCATGTTATTTGTTACATTACTGAGCAGCTTAGCAGACACTAATTCAGAGACAAAATTTCTACACTTGAACCCATTTACAGAGCTGGACACTTACAGAAGCGATTTAGGTTAAGTGCTTTGTTCAACAGAAAGAGTCCTTCTGGGATCTGAACCGGCAACATTTTGGTCATAATTCAAGGCTTTCCAGCTTCTTAACCAATACAATTAGCTGGTATCTGGGGTTAAAAATATTGTCTGCAACCTGATTTCATTCTCACCCCTTCTTTTAGTCGTCCCACCCCCCTGGCTGGGACAGTGAAGCAGTTAAGACATCATGGCCATTTGTCTTACTTCCTTCTGACACTTAACAGGAATAATATGCTGCTGGTGCATATGCCTACATGGATGGGTAAATATTAAGTCCAGCTGTCAGCCATTCGCAGTCTAACGTCAAAGTGCTTCAGCCAACTGAAATCTCACACGAGTTTTTCATCACACCGGCTGCTTACTTGCTCCCTGAACTGTGCACGCCAAAAAGACATCAGAATCATCATCACACTATCATCCAGCCTACATAGAGATATATGGTGAAGTTAGATCAACGGACTTCATTTAACAGAATGCTAAAAAGAAATGCTGTAACATTTGAATATACAAATACATAATCACTAAAACATGTAAACAACCATAATTAAACACAGTCATATTTTCAAGAAGTGCAGTCAACGCTTGCGTAAAGTCCTACACCCGAGTGTCAGAGTTCAGGGGAATTCACAACACGGCTTCTGATGTCAGTCTCTGGGGGACCAAGAATGTGACTACAGTACACTGGGGCTGCTCTCAGGGGACAGGAAGTTAGTATATTTCACAGGAATAATAGTAATCGGCTAGGTAATCTAAAGGAACTGAGTTTCATAGTAAGCGTGAAGAAGATGGGGCCCATTTAAGATTCTGTCGATACTTCGTAAAGTGCATTGGCCAATTACATGCTCCAATGAACCAGGGTGAGGGGAGGAGCTTCCTACAGTGGGGGCCAATTGTTTCTGCGAAGAGTGCACATATATGGCACATTCCACAGGTACACGCAAACAAAACATGCGCTTGCTGGGGTATCTCCATATGTATGCTTTAAGGAATGGTGGAACAGAGGTCAAGAAAGGACCAGAGAGCATCGAAAAAAAGAGCTTCCTATTGTTAGATGAGCAAATTAAAGGAAATAACCAAACTGATTGATCACACTACTGTGCACATACACGGTTATTAGAAATAAAAACAAATAACAGTAATAAGTATGACAATAAGAACACTAATAATATTTCGGCTGCTGCCTGGCGACAGCCGCTTCTCCCTTATGTATGCATGTTTGAGGATCTCTGCTGTCTTGTGGACTCGATCGTTTCGGACCCAGGACCAGCTCGCCTGTCTTAGAACTGCTCCGACAGCAGCTCACAGAGGCGTCGGGAGACTGTGTCCTTACTGCTGCGGAGTGTCAGCCGGTACATCTAAGAGACAGAGGGAGAACGGACACGTGTGATCATCACAGGAATGTGTGCAGGAGCAGACTGGATGGTGAGAATGGGGGTAGGATTAGGGAGGAGTCCCAACTGCCTGGGGTTTGGGGGAAGGGTTTGTTCATTCCCAAAACAGACACTTTTAAATCTATGCCTTTTCATAACCACTGATGTTCAGGTCCTCCCCCCCCCCGGCAAGCTTTTACCGCTAGCACACCAACATCTGCTCTGCATTGTTTATCACTCTCGGAGCTAGTAATAATAATCAAAAGTTAGCAAATAATAAGCAAAATTTTGCAAACTTTTTACAAACAACTGAGTAAGCAGTTTTATCTTTAATTCTTTTTCATGACAGGAACATAGCAAAACAGTGTTTCATTGTACTAAATGCATAAAAATGAAGTGTCAGTCATTCATTGGTCATCAGAAAGTTAGGAGTCTTCTTGGTTCTATACTATCTGGCATAACACTTAAGTCTATAGCAGGGTTCCTCAATTCCGGTTCTGAAGGGCCAGTTGGCAACACAGTTTGCAAATTGCCCTGTTCAAACATCAGATAATCCCGTGTAATCTGTGTGGCTACTGCTCTCCAACAAACAGGCATAAAGATGGTTAAAGGGGAGGCAGAAGGGAAGATGGGCAGATGGATCATGTTGACGGCAGGTGGTGCACTGTCAGTGATGCGAATGCTTCAGTGTGCAGAGTGTTGTACTCAAATGTATTTTGCAGTACAAACACGCAATACATAATATTCAGTAGAGGACCTGTGTACAAACCGAGCAGGAAGCCGAGTATGAAGGACATAGCAGAAGACTAAAGCAGACAGCAAAGCAGGTTTCTCGTCGCATACCTACTCCTGCCAAATACTGGCCAGCGGCTTGATGCACAGCGAGTTCCTATAAATAGCCTGTCAGGGCATTATTACCTGGGCTTGCGCGTTGGGCTCCAGCCTCAGCAGACAGCCCACTTGCTGAGCCTTGGTCTGGATCACTCCAGCACACACAAAGTTCTCGGGGTTGGGGTCCACGTTCTCCAGCAGGGCGGTGCCAAGACCCAGCAGCTGCAGCAGGGAAGAGGAAGAGCCGTCCAGACAGATCAGCGTCTGTGTCATCGACCGTGACACGCGCTCAACCCAGGCTCCATTTTCAGGAACTTCACAAGGAGAACAATATGTGGCTCCCAAGGGCTATTTATTAATGTGTCAGTCCGTTAAATGCACCAGTAGCTCTTAGTGCTAAGGTCTGGCTCCTGGGGCAGCTTTGCGGGTCGCTGACAGCAGCAGTAGCAGGATGACGTACAGCGTGAAGAAAAGGTTAACTTCTACTGTCAAAGGGAGGCAACTGTTGTAGCTCTCAAGGCTGCACTAGTAATATCATGAGAAGTAGGTTGGGGACAGAACTTCACAACTGAATGTTGCATTGTTCGCCATATCTGTAATTTCCCCTTTGTATGCGTGATAGTATTGTACAGAGCTGGACAAAGTACACGACTTCATTACTTGAGTCAAGGTATAGATACTCCTGGTCAAATTTTTTTCCAACGCAAATGAAAGTTTTTTAGATTTTTAGTACTGGAGTACTTGCTTTTAAAAGTACTTAATATTCAAAAGTACAGTTCATTTTTATGCCAAAGTATTGTTGTATTGTGTCCATGATGCACTTACAGAACCTAAACTCATCATGTACAAAACCCAATTAGATTGAAAAGCAGTGGACATAAAACATTGGTCTCAATATGACAACCTCCATATATATATATATAAAAAAAAACAGAACCAAAACAGCAAAAAAAATTTAAAAAAAATAAATGATCAACTACAAGCAGAGACTACTTTGTTTAAAGTTACTGGAATTGTTTACATACCTCAACTAACTATTTCAGATTGGACAAAATTCTTGAAGGCATTGATGAAGTTTGTGTGGGGTAAACAGAGCAGACATTTAAAGTGATACAAATATTTCAAAATTGTAAAACATGGACTTCAGATATGGCCATAGGTGCTTTGGGAGAGAGACCTTTATCTTTATCATCTGCAATAGCAGCAGCCATCACTACAACCGCCAAGTTCAGCTCCTCAAAAACTGCAGCACACTTTGAACTTGACTGTCAGCATAGGAGTAGTTTATTGTAATTGAATTTTCTCCAGTGATGACCACAATACAGCTCATCACATTTTAGAAAAGAAAATTCACCCACTGTCACCAAAGCTATGCTTAAAAGTTATGAGTAATGTGATAGGACTGTCACTTTTTAACCATTACAGTGGTACCTCAGTTCTCGAACTCATTAGAACTCGAATTTCATAAAAATCTAACCAACCAGTTAAAAAAAAATGACCTAGAACTCTATCTGAATCTCAGAAGTCGAACCGTGAACGCCGAACTAAGATAACTTGTACGCGTGAGGAAATAAGTCACGCAACATGTCTCTCAGCAGAAACAAAGGGTAACACTTCAGTCTCAGCCCGCATTTGCTGTGATAGCATCATGCATGTTTACACTAGCTGAATACATGTATTTAGACAGTAAAAATACATTTAGACAATGATAGAAACACTGCAAAAAATATCCACAATTATACAGGACAATGTACTGTATGTTCATTACGGAAATGTACCATTAAACAATATTCATGGGACTTTTCCTTTATTCTCCATTTCACATTGAATTCTGGGTACTGAATTCGAACAACCTCCCGGGTACCATTTTCTTGCGCTGGTTTCAAGGCAGTCTCAAGAAAGTTTTCATCACTTTTGGGGTAAAATACGCATGTTTTTCCTTCATATTATTCTTCTCAGTAGATTTCATTAAATATTAGTTAATCTTATTTGTATCTTAAACTTTGTGACAAACATTCATGTATTCTGACGAACGTCTTCTAGTTTAGGATGTTCAGCCGACTCGGCTTCAGTTAGTTGACGTCATGCTGATCAAAACTATCTTTAAATAATATTTTACAAGCTATTTAATTGTAGATAGTGTAAATGAAAAGATAATGTATTTTGAGTGAGTTATGCTTGTTTGGTGTCAACATTTGTTATGGTATTACTATTTTGCACATTATTAGCCTATTAGGCTGCTTGTTTCCTCACGCGTTCTATTTGAATTGGCTCGTGTGCCGAACTCCCATCGGGATCAATGCAGCTTGTCCTATAATGGATGGGTAATCCATTTTCATTTCGCTGGTTTTTATCTTAATTGTGTCTGCAAGCAGTTATCCATCCATCCATCCATTTTCTATACCCGCTTATCCTACTGGGTCGCGGGGGGTCCGGAGCCTACCCGGAAGC
>JABFEB020000092.1:32867900-32882871 GCA_019775895.2 Stomatorhinus ivindoensis
CTGTTTGCGTCATCACAACATACTGTTTCGGCCGTGTTGTTTCGGTGATAAAAATCTTTCGGCCGAAAACCGAAAATACACTTTTGGGCCATTTTGGGCCGAAAATTTCCGGTGGCCGAATATTCAGTGCATCCCTAATTATTATAACAGGTTAGAAGGTGCTTTTTTGCAGTTACATTACTTTGTCAATAAGATGGTAATAGAGAAGTATTTAGTTTATTTTTAGTTTACTTTATGGAAATTAATGCAAAGGGAAATTAATGACTTTCTAATTCTAGTTGTGTTATAGTGGAACCAACTCACCAAGATAAAGGAAAGCAAATAATCCAATGAAGTGCATGGATTTCAGCATCTTAAGGAACTTAAAATGGATTAATAATTGCACCAGTCAAGAATGACTGACCTGGAACGAGGATCTCCGGCAATGAGGTTCCCAAACTCCCCCAGGATGTAGCCCCCAACCTTTACCATGTTTTCATGGCAGGCAGGGGCCTGCAGGGCCTGGGGGGAATGCAGAGATTTCTGCCTTAGTGCCCAGTACAAAGTGTTTGGCGAGATGCAAGATCATTATAAATTAAAACAAGTTCATAATGCATATAAAACTACAGATCTCCTACATAATATGGCTTGACACAATTATCACATAATTGATTGACAGATTATTTGAGCTGACTGAATATTTTTTGCATAATTGCTAGAATTGTCTCCATCATATTTCTATCACTTCCACATCGTTTTCTACCGGCTGGCACTCATTTAATGACATCATCTCACGGAAGCGATCCGTAGCTGCCCTATTTGTACCTCCCATGTCCGCACATGCTCATGCGCAGCAATACCCTTCACAGCAAATTTTACGATAGTGACTAATACGTACAACTTTGTTTCATAACGTTTTGACTCAAGCGGATCGCGTTGATATTTCTTTTCACTACATCGAGTATTTTATGGGCTGCTCGTGAGCAACATCCACCAGGCCAGAATGAGATATTCAGCCAGATATTCAGATTTTGGATTCTTTATGTTCTCTGTTTAATAAAAGTTCTGCATAGCAGCTGCATGCGTGTTTATGGGTCTCGTTGATGTGTGATGACTGTATGCGTCCCTGACAGCCGCCACTATTATGCTGCAGCAAAGTCAGTATAGGACATAGAACTAGAGAAATGTGTGTTATTTTGTCCATTTTTTCTGATCCCACTGATTTGGAGTGATATAAAAGGGCGCACATAACTGGTACGAAAGTACACAATCGCTAGTGATATGCACGACAATTTCTTGTGGCAGCGCAAATGCAAACGTATTTTATGTTATCTGGCTTAGTTTGCTATATATGCAGACAATACGATTTGCCGTAAAATGGCACAATGAAGGGATGGGTGGTGCAGATGTGTCTGCTTTTTTATTTGTAGCTAGAATTTGGTGGCTTGGGGTAACTTTCACAGATATGAAAAACTCAATAAAAGCACAGCCCACATTACCAGTGCTCGAGTGTTAGCACACTTGTGTTAACGGTAAAGTACAGTATTCGCAATGACCCAATTCTATGCCCCAGGATAAGACACAGAATTACTTTCAGAACCGAGTCAGAGAATGTATGATGAGCAGGGACGATACCTGTCAGCGGGGCATCATAACATACCTCAAATACAGTCTTTGCAGCGTAACCCTGGACATCATCCCTATTGATGACGATCTGGATCACCCTGTACCACACTTCCTCGCTCACGTAGTCCCCGGCAATGCGGATTAAATTCAGAATGGTGTCCACATACCAGGAATAGTCCACGGCATACTTCTCTGCCAGGATGGCAACTTTCAGCACCTGAGGACGGGAAGGGAGGTGAGCATCAAATTCCAGCAGCTCAAATAGACACAAGAGAAAGCATATTATTAGCTGAAGGGGGTGAGACTATAGCCAACCATGTTTATTTGCATTCATTAGTTCCACCTCTCCCTCCCTGCAATGTATATAAATCTGCTATTTTGTAGCACCCAGTAGCCTGCTGGGTTAAGCCCTGTGACACTAACCTGCTACCACTATCCTTGTTTGTTTGACATCACCCCAGCCCTCACCCCATTCCCATGTAACCACAAAACAAGAAACACCTGCCAATAGGCCTGATCCTGACTGCAGCACCTGCCACATGTGCTTCTGTTCACTACACTGAGATCCATCCATTCATCCATCCATCTTCTGCACCTGCTTGTCCTATGCACGGTCGCAGGGGTCTGGAGCCTATCCTATAGGACAGAGGTGCCCAATCCTGCTCCTGGGGAGCTACCACCCCGCAGAGCTTAGATACAGCCCTAATTTAACACGCCTGATACAGATAATCAGGCCCTTAAGTTATATCTCAGTATGAGAACTAGCTTAACTTCAACACAACTGACTGTAATACTGAAGTGATACTGAAGTGACACTAAAGTGACTGATTATCTGTATCAGGCGTGTTAAATTAGGGCTGTACCTAAGCTCTGTAGGGTGGTAGCTCTTCATGAGCAGGACTGGGCACCCCTGCTGTAGGCAATGGTGGCAAGGCAGGGAACAAACCAGGAAGGGGCACCAACTCACCCCTTTCACTCACATAAGCACACCTATGGGCAATTTGGTAACTCCAATTAGCCTGAGCATGTTTTTGGATCGTGGGAGAAACTGGAATACCCAGAGGAAACCCCAGGACGACACAGGGAGTACATGCACACATGCCCACACACCTGGAGTCACACATGTCAAACTCCACACACAAAACCAAGGGCAGAGACTCGAACCCTGGTGCAAGAGGTGCGAAACGACAATGCTAACCACTGCCCCCAACCTGAGATATTCTGGCTAAACATGAGTGATTGAAAGAATGCTGGTGTTATCATATGTTCAGGAACCCAAAGGAAAACTGTAAATAAATTAAAAAATGGAGGGATGAGTAGCCAGGGTGGACGACACAAACGACATGAGCAGGAGTCGCACCATCTCCTCCCTGATGGAGTAGTCTGCAGTCTCCAGGTAGCTCAGCATCTCCGCCACAATCTGCTTGGCATTGCTGCGGTCACACATGGCGTAGAGCAGGTCTGCGGCCCGCTGCCTCACGCTGACATCCCGCTCCGTCTGGTAGGGGGGACGGCCGCCAGGTCAGAGGGAGTTTGCTCAGTCTGCGGCTCTCTTTATCCAGAGAAAGCAGGATGAGGGATAAGCATACCTTTAGGGCGCTGATGACAGTTTCGATGTGCGTCTTGACGGCCTCATGGGAGAACTCGGAACTGGCCAGCGTACACATGCTCTCCAGGGCCAGGTAGCGCAAATTGGTCTCCCGGTGCTGCAGAAACTGGCCCAGCTGGTTACACGCCCGCACCAGCAGGTTGGGCTCACTACAATGAAAGGAGAGGGGGACCGGGCGGGGGTGTTAGTTTACATGCTAAAATCTACACTCACACCCACTGCAGAAAACAATAAAGAGAAACATAATTATATATCTGATGGCAAATTAAACGTTTTCTTCACCAAACTGCTGCTCTGATGCTCTCAGATATGACAAAGAAATTGCCACATCTGGATATTTTGGTCACAGATTGTTATTTCATATATTTTGTGACACCAAGACAAGTAACTGAACCATGTCTTTAAACATATGGATCCTTTAATTGCTAATACAGAACTTCACAAAACATCCAGGTATATTTCTGCATTTTTACCCAAAAAAAGACATATCATCTGCAGTAATTGCATCATCACAGCTCTGAGGCATACAAAGTAAACTGTACCATGACATCTAAACATTCCTTTAGGCCATTACGTTATCAGTTTTATGCATATACTACACTGATATGGCCAGAGAATTACCAGAACTGATGGAATTTGAATTCTGAGAAATTCAAAAGCCACAGAAATTCTATTTTATTAAGTTTCAATTTTTAATTTTTTTTTTTTAAGTGTCAGGCCTGCAAGTGCCTGGAAAGGAAGCAGGATGCTATGGGGCTTTGATGCAAAAGATCGAAATTAGAACCTGACTGATCACATAACTTTGGATCCAATCTGCAAAAAACAGTGAAATTTACTGATAAAGATACATTAAAGAAAACAAATTACAGAATACACATTTCATAATTTCTCTCAAGGCACAGATATACCTGACACGTATAAAAATGCATCTTGAAATGAAGCACATAAAATATATCTGTAAATAGTGCTGAGGTATATAATGTCAGTTTGTATTGCGCACTGCATCTAAAAATAGGGAGCGCTAAGTTCAGGTTTGGAAAAAGAGAGAGGGCAGTGTAGGTGACTAAGCTGTGCGAGCAGTTTCTGCATCATCAATGTCTGCCACCACTCCAAACAGTGCTAAAACTACACAGCACAACGCAAAAACATGGATTTCACTGAAACATGTTTGTTTCATTGTCCAGTACCTACACTGAAACAGGAATATACTGTTATTATAACTGACAAAAGCTACCAAAAGATCAGAAATAACAAAGCAGTAAGAGAAGCTTCTTATTTGTTTAACTGGACTTTGTTGTGTTTGATTTGCATGCCAAGTTACTAGGTTAAAATGCAAGAGAGATCAATTTTCATCAGCGAAGACAGGAAAAGGTTGGGGATATCCCTATAGACACCAACACCAAGAGGACAAGCAGTGCTGGGGCACCGGTCCAAATGTCTTATTGGAATGAAGATGCAAGGTAGATTTTATAAGAATTACAAATTAGATAGTAGTATGAGTGGCAACATTTAGATTTAGTTTTTTATGCTACATATATTTAATATTTTCTTCCTATTCAGTCTTTCTTCTAAAGTTACATAAAATACAATGACTATGGAAACAATATGTAAAGAGCAATACATCAATACTTGCTTTAGTAAATATTAGTACATATACCTTCTATATAATTTCCCAGGAAGAATATGAAATAAATAAACTAGCAATATGGCTAAACAAACCTTTTACAGAATATCAGGTAAAAGACAAGGAAGGTTTTCAAGATTTGTTAGCTGTCCATTATTTGTTATAAAATATACACAACACTTACAGAACACTATATCCTCAAATTCATTACCTTTAAGCCAGGCTTTTAAAGGCATTCAGCTTAAAAGTGTAAAATGATAGAGATCTGTAATTGGTTAGGCAGTTTATCATCTTGCAAGACATACAATACTTACCTCTGAAAATGCCACCATCTAAGATTCTAAACAAAAAAATGTGACATTTACTTACAGTCACTAATAACCTGAAACAGACTAAAAGATTAGAAAACAGTACACCCCACCCAAAACTGTTACCTGTCATAGTGTATGATGAGGGAGATTGCTTCAAATAGAATGGCGTTCTTTGCATTGGAATGCTGGACCTTCTTAGATTTGGGTGGTTCCTGGGCCTTGTTCAGGATAGTCTCCAGACACTCAACCAGTCTACCCTTCACTGCGCCATCCTCTGGAGGCGGGTAGCACTGCAACAGTCGCAGCAGTTTGCAAGACAGCCAGGGGGCTGGGACAAAGTAATATGTGTAATCCTGAAGATCCGTGGAGGCGGAAGATACAATCTGAAAAGCAAGACAGAAAGAGATGACACAGCCATTTTAATTTTTATACTTGACAAACGACACAGATACTGACCCATCAGAGGACACAAGTGCATGCTCTACTAATCAATCCGAAAACCAACACACATAGATCTCCCTACCCGGCTCAGTCGAGACACAGCCAGAGACACACAGGTCTTAAACTCTTCTGGGTTTTTCTGGCTTAGACAGGTAATCAGAGAAATGGCTGCAGTCACCACACCCTAAGAGATGAGGGGAAAAAAATAAGTATAGGTTCACGCTACATGTGAACCGAAAGAAAATTCAATATTTATTAGAAAGTTATATTTTAGTTAACATTGGGGTAACTGTCTTGGTCCACTTAACACACGTCAGATGGATATTAATAACTAAGACAGGTTCAAGTTGCATAGTAACATACATTGGCGTAGAACAGGGAGAGCCCCTCACCATGTGCTGGTCATTGAGCAGATGGACCACCCGGGATGTCCACTCCCCCATGAGCACCAGGTCTGGGGACGTCTTGTACAGGCGGAGCAAGCAGAGAGCTGCCGACTGCTTCACACTGTCCATCGTGTCCCTGTCATTAAAGGGGTACCAGTCAATTGGACCTCTTTTTAACTTACAAGGCATGGTTTATAGTCAGACACCAATGCTTTTATTTAGCCTGATATAGTACTCAGCCAATAAAAAAAAAAAAGTCATTTAGATCCTTAATCACATGACATCTGCCTTACTACCATAAGCAACAATTCTCTAGAATTTCCCATGGTAATCTGAAACTGTTTTTAAAAATGCCTGCTACACCTACATCCATCCACTTACATTTATTGATTGTGAATAGGGAGTGTGCACACAACGCCATTGGTCGCTTCACACCCACCCAACAATAACTCACCCAGCCACAAGGATTCGTGGTATTTCGCCTGCAAAGGCTTCTGCCATCTCCCTGCTGCCCACATTGGCTATACAGTGCAAAGCCAGGCACATGAAGGTGGGGTTCCTGCTGGCCAGGTCATTCTTGATGGCATTGTTGATCAGACGAATAAGCTCGCTGTTACTGTTTACCAGAACTGAGATGAATAAATACCCCTGCAGAGAGAAAACAGTGGCCTTGTGAGACTAACACCCAGCAGCAAATGGACAACACCTGGGACATTCATCTAATCATGCATGAATACGCATCTAATCAACCTGCATGTATTTTTAAATATTTACAGATCAGCGTCTTAGCAGAGGTTGAAACTAGTCAACAACAAAAAGTTTTCCTTCATTTTGAATAGAACTACTGAAGTATTCACCTTTTTCTGATTAAATTCCCAAATAAAACACAAAAACCTAGCTTTTGTTAGACCAGCTCAAATTTCCTAGTGTACATATTCAAAAATGCAATTACTTAAGATATGTAATTCAAGCAAAGTAGCTCTTGTTTAAGCCCCCTAAGCTATTCTATAAGTATTATGACCAGACATGCAGAATATAAGGTATAAAATCTCACTTTGTTGACCACCATATCATATGAACAGCCCAAGCTATTTTATTACAGCCTCACACATTCAGCATGGCTTTCTACAAACCACGTCATCATTTATGCACACAGTACTCCACGGATGTTACAACATGCACTCTGCAGCTGCACGACCACACATCTGCTCTAGTCCTGCTCTGTCATTAAAGTCAACCAGCACCAGGGTCCATAGAGCAAGCCATTTTCAATCTGTGTAAATAGCACGTAGCATGTACACAACCACAGAGAAAAACACAGGAAATATAACACTTCATACTTGCATGTGTATATAATTAAATTATATGGAAAGTTACAGGAATCAAAAAGAAAATTCTCCAAAAATTCACAAAACTGCAGAATAGGAAACAAGATGTGTATTTAAAATGAATGGATCATATAAAACAAGCATAACAAAAAAAACATTTCTACCATTTCATAGCATTAATCTGCCATACAGCATTTGTGAATGTCGCTTGACACCAGCTGAGCAACAATGCATAGAAAGAGTGAACTGCTCCACTCACAATTTGTTTTTCTGTGTACTTGTTGGAACTGAGAAGATTGACAGCTTCCATGTGGCCAAAGTCGATGTCATGGCCCAGGAGAAAAATAAACAGCAGCTTGCATACATATTTCTTCTTGCTATAGCCATCCAAAGCCTTGTCTCCCTTAAATTTGGAGCGGATGTTGGCCAGTTCCTTGTTAATTCGCTTGATCTCTGCCTCCTTGCTCTTACCTGGATGAGGGGTGGTGAAGAAGACAATAAGAATGATACAGGCATTTATGGAAAACATTTTAGTCACAAATTGAGCAAAAATGACCATGACTTTAATAATAAAGATAACAGCGGAATAAAAAAAATTAATTACGTCAGATATAGGAGCACATTATCACTGAAGCAGTAGGTAGTAAAAGGTAGCAGTTAAAGAAATTACAAAACAAAAAAGATGAGCAAAGTAAAATTCGATTTGCAAAATGAGAAGTAAAAATGGACGAAAAAGAGGAAGGAATCACAGATCGACAGATGGTACAACGGTCATGACAATGAAAGGAAGAAGAAAACATTTCTAAAATCGGGACGGTCAAAGGTATATCAAACGGGTGAGCATTCATATTATGTAAGAGGCTTCTGTCTATTTACTTCATTTATGTATATATAGCTTGCTTCTGCAAAACATGCGTTAAATTTACTTGCGCTGAACTGAGATGGGAATACACTACTGATGTTTCGCACATTCTTGTAAATAAACACGGAGCGGCAGCAAAACGTGTGGAAGAGTAACATCCTCCCAGAGCAAAAAGGCAAAACACGTAATGGGAATTTATGGTTCATCTCTGTATGGGGTGAACCACCAAATAAACGTCCCTCCCATGCAACCAACTGCTGCTACAAAAAAATGGCAGCGTCACCGCTTAACCAGCCCGCATACTGCTTTATAGAAATTGGCAGAGCCGCTGTGCCAAAAAAAAAATCACAGGCCTGGAAGACACCCTCCTTCTAGCACACGGACATAAGGGGTATCGTGGCGATCTATAATGGGACGACACTGCACAGAATGATAAAAACAAATCCGCTATACCACAAGCCTACAAATGATAAATGCATTACGAGTGCGTGAGTATATACGCCATTGGGATGTACGGAACAATCACTTCAAATTCACCCAAGTAGTAATATGCCTCGCCTGGAGAACCAAGTCTTTCATACTCATGTCCATCCGTATATCCTGTTACGCCTCAAAATCGCACCGAGCCAGGTCATCGTTTACAAAAAAGGCGATCGCAACGCCCGCCCCCCGCCCCCTCCCAGGGGCACAGCTGTACGGTCTATACTAGGACAAAAAACACTTAAATTCGTCCAGAATTAGAAGAGTAGTCCGGACGACGGCCGATCTATAATTTATAAAACGGGATGACACACCTAAACGTGGTGGCCGCATACACAGGCATACAAAGCAGAGGGGAAAAAAACATCACCGGTGGTAAATGTGGAGGAGTACCGTTATGTAGCACTAATGGCGTAGAAAACAGTTGGATACTGGGGGGGAACACAGCTTAATAATTTAATACAAAGGTCAATATGTTGGGGGCCATTAATTAATAAAAATTAAACATTCGACGTGCATGTCCCCCTGGTTCTTACGCCCCTGAGTAGTACAGATAGCCGACAGATATTTGCGGACATGTCGACGGCATCAGCACTACGCCCTCCCTTTATTTTTTTCACCGTTAATCCGGAATGACACCGCTGGACCAGGGAGCGAGCGCCGCCAACGCCAGGTTTACGGCTTTTACATTCAGTCACACAAGCCAGCAAATGGCTCGCACGCCGTCGCACGCTCCATTCACAAAATAATAAACCTAAAATCCATACTTACAATTCCGTATGTCCGATATGAACACGGCCAATCCCCGCATCCCATCTCCTTTAGACACAGCCGGCATTTTCCCAGCGTTTTGATGGAGCTGTCTTGCAAAATAAGCTTTTCGATGCACAAACGGAGCTTCAACCGGCTGATATTAACTTGTGAATACGGCGCTGTCGGAGCAGCCGACTGGCCGCAGCCTGTGAGGTCGCTGAGGTAGGAAGGGCAGGACAGCTAGCCGATGTAGCCGCTCGGCCGCCGTTCGTTCATTCAACGCCGCCGTCGCCGACCGGCTAAGAAAAGCGGTTAAATGGTAGCCTACAGCCCCGTAAACGTCGAAGCTGGCGCGTCGTCTAGCTGGTGGATGGCGAAGCGAGGGAAGCGTCCATCGTTAACTGTCGCCGGCTGGTAAGGCTGCCGTTTGATGCCAACGAAGCCGCGTTATTCTCCCAACTGAGTCGACAGGCAGGCGGGCAGGATAGCTAGCTAGCTATTTATATAGCCTCTTTCCGCAAAACCTAGAGATCAAACATCAGAATACGCCGTCCGGCAAAAAAGTATAGGTTATTCATTAACATAGTCCAGTATAACCAGAGCAGCAATGAAGCGGCTTTTACGTATTTAACATAACATCGTACGCTTTGCTGTTTTCAACTCGACAGCATCCTGACAGTCTATATGACCGGGAAAGGTAGACTGTAAGTGGGATCCTTGGGAATGACCTTCGGCTGCGCATGCGCCGGAACCAACGTGGCCCCCTATTGGCCGGAGGGTGGAAATGTGTATAGGATGGTCTGCAATCTGCAGCGAATCACTGTCATGGACGAAGGTTGCCTATGTCCTGTGCTCTATATCACTTACGGTGTTAGAATAGCGCGAGTACCGTGTTCACGGCAACTTAAATCTGCGCGTGCGTTAGACCTCGCCGCCAACGAGGTTGCATGCTATAGCGGGACGCATGACTACACCTGAGATAATGCTGACTGCTTTGTTTTATTTGGGGAATAATGGTGCAAATATAAGTTGTCAATATTTACATACCACTGAGAACGCTAAAAATTTCACCGATGCACCAAGTGTACATTGGTTTTAAGATGAACATTAGAGAGGTGCCCTTTTTCTAGTTTTATAATTTCATGCAAGCTTATTGACGTCTGTTTGTTTGGTGTTCGTTTTAGCGTTAAGTAAGCCAGAGAATTTGAAGAGGTTGATGATGCATACCAGAATAAACTCTATACAAAGTGCTAGTTAACTGAGTGATCTTGGGTAGTTTTATACAACATATTGTATTAATTATATATTAATCATATATTATATTAATTGGCTGTGATACATCAATATTTTGGTATGTTATATTCCTGAGTATATGCGTTTATATGTTTATATTTTTTCCCACTACCAAGACCTTTATATATACATCCATAACCTAAACAAAGGAATATGGTTATTACTGTACATCCATCCATCTATCCAGCATTCAGTACACATTTGTACAATTTTGGTGGTAATATTGGTGTTTTGCTCAAAGTTTAGGTTATTCCTGCAATAGTTGCATTAATATGACATTGTGGACAGTAGTGAGGAGATATAAGGGGGAAGAGAGAGTGTTTTGTGACAGCACTAAGCAAAAGACATCCCTGCAGCAAGACCTTGGTAGGCAAAAGCAGCCAGCCAAAAGTAGGACAGGAGTCAGCAGGCTGAGTCAAATAACAAGGAATGTTTGCTTATTATAATCTTAATCCTTATGAATAAACCTCATTTTACATATGTTTTTAAATGATTAATAATGATTATTGTCTAAAAAGGCATTGTTTACATGGAATATTAATTGTGTGCACAATATTTTTAAGAAATTGTACATTAGCATTAAAATATGTCTAACAGCTCTTTAGTAGGGAGGTGGCTTGGTGGGGAGCTACAAACCTGCAGGTTTGGGCAGTCAAGTCACACCTAAGCCCTGTGTGTGTCCAGTTTTCTGGATTATTCTCCCTCTGTTATGCAAGTTGCCTCCAACGATCCAAAGACATGCATATACAGTACCAGTCATATGTTTGGACACACCAAGACACCTACAAAGGACAGTGATGTTGTTGCATGATATTTTCACATGATTTAGCCATCTGACCTAAACCCAGTAGATAGGGTTTTGGATGAGTTTGACCAGAGATTGGAGGAGAAGCGTCCAATGAGTGCCCAGTATCTGTGGCAAATTCTTCAAGACAGCAGGAAAAGCATCCCAGGAGGCCACCTCATGAAACTGGTATAGAGCAGTCAGTAAGGTCAGCTAGTCCCTGGAGCGATTGGAGTTAAGGGCCTTCCTCAAGGGCCCAGTGGTGGGATCATCTTGCTGACCATGGAATTTGAACCAGCAACCTTCTGAGTCCCAACCCACAGAGGTACCCCCCTTACAAATACTTATTATTTATTTAATAATTCTTTGCTCAGTGCATAATTCTATATTTGTTATTTTATAGTTTTGACATCTGCATTGTAAAATGTATAGACTAGTACAAATACACCTTTCTATGTGGAGACGTTTCCAAACATTTTTACTGGTACTGTAGGCTAAGTGGCATCTATAAGTGAGTGTGATCCCCTCTGATCAGAGGAGTAGAACCTGGGGTGCATGTTACCCCCAGTATTTATTTTGGCTTCATTCACCCCTCCACCCCCAACAAACAGACTGCTGTATTTAACTTAAGTTGGGTTTCCCATAATCTCACACTCTCTCCAGTGCCATTTCCTGGGACGAACTGGTAACTAGGGCTGCACGATTTGGGGAAAATATCTAATCACGAATTTTCTGACAGACATTGCAATCACGATTTGATTTGCGATTTAATTTTTTTATGTCAAGCTTCAGTTCAATATTCAGTGTGTAATCATTTTAAAACATGACGCAGAATGAGATACCATCAAAATAATAACTGGTCTTTATTCTAATGCAAGGGTGACAATTTAAAGATGTGGTGTGTCAATTTATATAAAGTAATAATGAAAACAATCGCAGTAAAAAAGAAAAATAGCGATCTTACAGGTAACACTGATTACCCCCCTAATAACACTAGAACCGCCAACGAACAAGCAAGAACTACTTCGACTGGTGTATGCAGCCCTTAATTGTTTGCGCTAATAGTAACGTGCAGAGAGCAGGGAGGAGGCGGCCCTCGAAATGTGGGAGATCATAGATTTATTAATAAAGCCACAAGCGAATAAATCCAGAGGGGGAATCCAAAAGAGAAGTCGGGTCACAAGCGCAGGTTCAGTAGCCGGGGATGTCAGTCCTACACGAAGTGACAGGACGAGGCGACGATGGGTGGGGACGATCGAGGAAGCCGGGTCTAAGTTGTAAAACAGAGCAGGCGGGCAGGGCAGACGGGACAGGACAGGCGAGACAACAGGGCAGGACACCGTGAACAGGGCAGTCGGGGAAGACACAATACATAAAAACGCTCAGTAATGCTCCAGATCATGGCCACAATACTTCGCAATACTGGCATGTTTACTTCCGTCTTAAGTAGCGGAGCGAGTACTAAATCATTGGTTGCTGCCGTCGCGTCCCGCCCGTGTGGGCGTGACACTAATGTGTTATTATAGTGTTAATTACAGCAGCTAATAACACTCAAAAAGCCATAATGTTCATAAGAGCTTGGCTGTTCTGTCCTGAAACCGTAAAATGTTGAATAAATAGAAGTCGTTTATTGGTGATTTCATGTTGGTCGAAGTTTCCGCATTTTAACAACTGTAAACGGTTATTTTCTATAGAAATCAATTCAGGTAAAACAAAAAAGTACGTGTTCAGGGTTGCAAACTTTTTTCAGACTCTCACGCAAGAAATCTTACGGCAAATCTATATGTTCCATTCTGAACTAAAAAGTAGCTGCATCAAAAACGTTACGGCAGTTTGTATGGAGTGAGATCAGTGCCAAATATACGAGAGCGCAGACGCACATAGCTAAACCGAGCAAAACACACACTACGACACGAGGCTGAAGTTGGCTACTTATTCACAACTCCTTATTCGGATTTTCCCGGTCTACCTTAAATGTTTCTTTTTTCAGCTATTTCTAGAGGCCCCTTTCATTTCAAAACGTCCCAAAAATCTGCCATTACCATCTTATAGTAAGTATAACAGAGTGTAATTGGACGCCATTGCCATCAATTGGACTTATTTTGGTGAATTTTTACTGTAGCATTTTTTCATAATCACCTTCTACACTTGGCACCAACAGTCCATTCTCTATGGGTCGGATTGCAGTTTTCAGCTATTTCTAGAGGCCCCTGCTCCTTCATTTCAAAACATCTAAAAAATCTGCCAAAACAATCAGGTAAAATACCATGTCAAATACATAAAAATAACTGTACATGTAAATACAAAATATTTCTGTATTTAATACATTGTTTGACTGAACATTTTTTTTAAATGCAGGAAAAATACTGTAAAACACCTTAAATGATAACGGGAATATAGGCCTACTGTAAATATCAATCAGGTAAAATACTTTTTAAAATATATAAACTATTTGTAAGTATATAATTTATCTTTATTTAATACGTTTTTAGTTGTAACATGATTTTTTTTTTGCTTCAGTTACTGGTGTAATCTGTAACATGATAATGACATGAGAATACGTGTTAAATACAGTTTTAAATATGTAGTTCTACAGTTTATGGACACAAGGTATACCGTTATATATTAAACAGTGTTCCTGCAATTTTACAGTAGAATTTATACTGTGCCGTCGATGAGCCAAGCGCCGTCAGGCCTATTTGCATGTGTCCCAGCATGCCGCACTATCGTGCTGACAACGGCCGCTGTCTATGTAATGCATGTAGCCTACTTAATGTTCCAGGTTCCATGCATTGTGTGTTCTGTATTGGTGCCCTGCTTAGGTTCAAACTTTATCTCCGTGTGTTTGACTGTGTGTAATTTCCCCACCATGTGTAGTTTCCATTGTTCGTGCAGTGACCTTCCCTCTGTTCAACCAATTTGAAGTAATGCTTGTACTTATATGAGTATATGTTGTGATGATTTCCAATTAAAGGTTTCGAAAAAAAGAATTTTAACTAGACTGCATTAATAATATGGCATCATGCCGAAATCAGCGGATACTACAATCAGGGGCGTAACACCAAATTCTGGGCCCTATGCACAAACAGTGCCCATGACCCCCCCAAAAAAAAACAGCCTAATCACACAAGACTTCACTGGAACTTGGTAGAATGATTAAAAGCTATAACAGAAAATGTCACAAAAGGTAGCCGAACACCATAGGCCTGCATGAAAATTGAACACTTGAACCGGTGAAACTATTTTACCGCTGCGTTGTTCATCATATTACTATGCGAATGCGCTTTCAATACGAGGAAGTGCTGCTGTTTAGAATGTGAATAGCGATCTTCACTCGAAGGCAATACTACACGCCCCCCATGCAAGTAAAACAAAGAAAGGTGACGCGGTTTACTTTTTGCAGATTTAGCCTAATTTTAAAAACTTTAAATACCTCCGACTTATCTAGACTACATCATGTTAAGATATGTGTAATTTCGCGGTGGTATTTAAGTG
>JABFEB020000092.1:32882971-32908017 GCA_019775895.2 Stomatorhinus ivindoensis
GACACAATTCAATCCGTCAACAGATTTATTTTCCCACAAAAATTACATTTACATTAGTTAGCAACATTTATTGTGATTTTGAATAATACTAATATTTAAAGAAAAATAAAATTCCAGATTCCTTAGGGGCCCTTCCCCCACATGGGGCCCTGGTAACTCAATCCCCTTTTCCCCCCACTACGACGCCCCTGACTACAATACAATGGAAGATCTACGCCAGAGCGTTTTACTGCTACAATTAGGCTATTAGTTTTTACGGTTTTTGACTTATTTTCATATTGCAAAAACATAATATTTTAATGATTTAAACCATTTATTATACTGAATAATAATATGTACCGTATTACAATAAAGAGTACTACTGTAATTTTACGGTGAAATTCTGGCAACCACAGCTGCCAGTAATTTACCGTAAATTTTACAGATTTTTTTTAACAGTGTAGAAGGGAGACAAAACAGGAAAATCGAAGAAACGCAAGACGGACGTCAATGGCAGAACTGGGGAAACACACTTTGGCGCGGTGTTAAATACATTTGACTAATGAAAACTGGAAACAGCTGATCAACACTGGGATTCCACAGGAGTTTAACGAGGGGGTGTGGCACACGGGAGGAGCGGATAAGCGGGGCATGACATACTACACTTTTAATCAGATGTTTTAGGTTTTCTAAGCAATGTTTAAAGCTTTTCTCATTTCGATTTTGCTTTTTTGTCTTGGTTTAACTTTTTAAAATCTTGTTTTTATAATGCACATTAAATAACCCCTGTGTTTGATAATAAACTTGTCTTGCCTTGCCATAAGAAGACCGAGAAACATTCTCCTCAAGACCACACGAACAACTAAAAACTATATGCTAGAAACGAAGACACTCACAAGATAACTCCATGAAAGGCTCTGTAAAATTAGAAATGTGTTTACTTTACGGTAAGATAACGTATGCTATCTGGATAGTAGCTGCCTTAACACTGAAAAAATCATTCTGCCGCCAAACCATTTTGTGCTCAGAAACCCACCAGGAGGAACTCCACTAGAAGGATGGAAACACGTGACTCCACAAGTGAGTCCGGACATAACGTTATGCAAACTACGCCATGAAGGCAGTACCAGACATCACATGATCTCCACGCACAGCCTGGATTTGTCAGTGGGACGTGTTTAGCTTTGTCGAAAGAAAAAAGTGGGTAGAACAAGCAAGAATTTTTTTCTCTCCAAATTTAGCTTTAAATTGGTTACTTAAACTTAGACTGACTGTCTACTGAAAAAGAAAAAAAATATTTATAAATAAATTTATAAATATTTGTCTTGTGCGTACAGGTTATTATTTGAAAGGAACAGGTTAGCTATGTATAGCTGTCATGTTGTAAGAGGTTTATTTTAGCACATCGTTCTACGTTTGCTAGACCAGGCATTAGGGTACAATAAGATACAACAGCCTTGTAATTAATATTACTGGAAGGAGTAAATACAACGCTGCCGCGCACTACTTTGACATTAAGGCTGAGGTATACAGTCCGTATGAATGGCCACAATACTTTTTTCTTTCATTATTGGTAGTCAATAATAAAACAGGTATAAACAGGTACAATAAATAGGTGTCAGTAATGACAAAAAATGGTTGGGGAACTCGGTGAGGCGAAAAAATCAACAACCCGAGTAAAGTGGCAAACATAGTATATCTTGACGAAACCGACTCAAACATGAGTGTCAACAATATTAAAGATGCACAAAATATAATAGCATGCGTGCAATAAATTGTAACCAAGTTATATAGTTATGTAGTATTTTTTATATTTGAATATGATTCGCAAATTGACATAATATAGGGTTATGCATACTAGCATTGACACTTAAGTTTTGTTCGGTTGCGTTAAGAGAGATTATGTTTGCTACTTTAATCGGTTTGCTGATTTGTTCACCTCACCGAGTTCAACTAACATTTTTTGATATTACTTACACCTATTTATTGTATTTACTGTACCTGATTATCATAGTGTATTACCGATAATGATTACCGATAATGACCGAAGAAAATTATTGTCATGTCGCATGAATTCATGTTGCTTCACCTCTGTCGCGACCATACACACGGACTGTATAATTCAGCCTTAATGCCAAATAAAGTTTGCAGCATTAAAAAAATGGTGTTCATGGTGTTACTTGTTGACTGTAAACGAATGTCTCTCCAGGTCGATTTGTTTAGACGCTGAGACATCGTTTTAGTAGACATGGGGTGTGTCCGAAATCGCGCACTTGCGTCAGTGCACTGAGATGTAGTGCTTAATGCGCCGTGCGCACTTCCTTCTGTAGTGCACAGTACCATGGGTAAGTGCTGTCTTAAATAGAACACTAACGTTTTGCACTTACCCGAAGTGACGGACTTGCATTTGATCGCGATTCTCCAGCGCGCCAAAATATCTGCCATGTTATATTTACAATGAATTTATAACATGTATAACGACCGCCTAAAAAACTGCTAACATTTACGTGTCCGAACGCTTACGCTATAATTGCAAACTCAAACAAATTATCTGTCGTCAGAGAGTGACAGGCTACACACCGCAGTATACATCAGTAAAATAATTTTATTAACGTTACTTATATTTATATGAAGCAGTTGCCTTCGTTTAGGCTTGCATGTCTGTGTTGTTGTCCCCCATTATGCAACTTTGAAAACTTGCCGTAAATCCCTCCCCTTCCGCCACGTAGTCAAAATGGCGTTCGTTCAGTGCGAGTAGTGTCCATGATTCTGTACTGCGTTTTCTGGCCGTTTTCAGTGCACTAGCTTAGTGTGAACGCACTACCCCCTAAAATTCTAAATTTCAGAAACACCAATAGTTTTCATATTACTGTCGGCCTCAAACACAGAGTAAATTATCTTGTGCGCACAGAATAACTCGTGAGCACTAGAAAATAACTTGTGCGCACCGGATTAAAAAAAAAATCCATAGGTCTTCAGGGGCTCAGTATTAAAGTGTATTAAAGAGAATTTCACACGTACCAAAATAATAAAATTAACGTCCCTTCTTGAGGAATTAAAATTCATTATTAACGTCCATTTCCAATGTAAATAATATCATTTAAATCGATCACCAAAATAATAAGTATATACTTTAAAAGACTCGACTTCTATTCGGTCAAGTTAAAGCCCGGGCTGTGTACGAGGATTATGTGACATCTGGTACCACCTCCATGGCATGTTTGCATAACGTCATATCCGGTTTCGCTTGTGAAGATCATGTGTTTCCGTCCCTCTAGTGGAGTACTCCTAATGGAGCCTGTAGCTAGACTTTTCTCCGGAAATCAGCTCTCTGACGTAATTTCCTGTTTTAATTACAAAACAAGCAGAAAATTGCTTAGCGCGTGTTGGGTTTACTCTAAATAATGCAATTTTTAGAATAGGGACTAAGGGGTTAATTCTACAATAATGCAGTTTTAAAGTTGGCTCTGACCAGCGTGCCGGCAGGGCCAAGTGACCTCGCTGATAAGTAAGACGCCGTTTTGCTTTTTCTAGGGAAGGCCGCTACGCACATAAGTGATAAAAACCAAGGAGAAAGAACATAAAGTAATTAGAGCAAAAGTCAAATCGGTTGCTGTCATGCCAATGGACAAGACCTAGAGAGTGGGAAGGAACTGGCTAAAACTAGACCGAAATTAAGATAGGTGGCGGCCACGTAGCAGGAACAATGGCAAGAGGGGGGAGAAGCCCAAATAGGTTATAAGAGAGCAGAGCACACCGGTACTTTAGAGCTACTGGCTGCACATGCTGGATGTATGTCAGATAGTCGCTCCCTGATTGCAAAGCGGCAACGGCTTGTTCAAAATGTTCAAATGGCCGCATATATATTGAATACCCCTAATTACAGTTAGTTGTTGGACTATACATAAATAAATGAATCAGATAAATATTCACCTACAATAAGTTCAACTGCAATATTCCCAATAAACAAACTGAAAAGTGGATGTTGATCCTTTTGTGGATGTGTCTTCAATATTTAAATACTGTCCATAGTGTTTTGTATGCTGTGTATATTTAACTAACAATACATTTCCCATATATTTTTGTCTAACACCGAGTGTCCATACTTAAAAGACTCACTCTGTCATGACTGCTTCTTAGAATTGTGGTTCCTCTCACATTTTCTTTGCTGTATTTAAGCTGTGGGGAACTGTGGCCCTCCTTAATTGTGCTTATTATGTTTTGAGAAGTCTGCCGCCAGCTGAGCTAGAGCACAGATGATGGACTACACAAAACAAATGAAAATACATTATGGAACACTGTACTAAAATCATGTAAGGTTCTCATTGTATTTCAATAAAAGAACTAATAGGTCATTAAAAGCAAATATATTACAAGATACATTTATATGGGAACCTTTCGGATCTGTAGGGCAAATCATGAATGAGAAAGACATGGTCAAAATAAGGCATTTGTCAATGTTTCCACTGGAGTTGTTCCTGCTTGTGGCTGTCACCTGTCATAAATTTCATCATTGACATAAAAAAGAATTTAGGTAAAACGGCATTAAATTAATTTTACAACATCTGTCATTATATAAGCTTTAAATGAACTTTTCTGACATAGATAACATAGGGATAGAATATCCTACATCTGTATTTATAGTAAATTGATATGCATCCTTTATCCATGTTAAACTCAGATACTTTAATAGAAAAAAAAACTTTAACACACATAACATATACATGCCTAGCAAAACAGAAAACGGGCTTGCTTTAAATAATTATTCACTGCATTTCATCAAGATTTGGTTGAACTGAGATGCAGAATTAAGCAGGGCTAATTCACGGCTTCCTCGCCTGATTGCTCGCCCGAGGGCGCCCGATGTCGAATTTATAATAACACATATACCGTTACTTAACTCGATTTTGCACCGTGTGAAACAAGCAGATATAATTTTGATTGTATAATTGGGGGATACGCGGCGCAGTTCACTATGTCCCTACGTGAGAGATCACCGACCAATTTTCTACCTAAGAGACAGTTTGTAAGATTTTGGAAAAAAATCTGATCGCGGACTTTTCCAATTGTATCCACTTCACTGCCACGCTAGGTGGCTGGTGTAACGCATGCGCACGCAGATCAGGCGAGAATTGCAGATCGGACAGCCACAGCCAGGCAGTCAGTATACAGATCAAATAGTGACGTACGCTGAAAACCAGTGTGCGCATATATAGACGCTATTCCGTTCGAGTCCACTATAACGGTATTTTACTGTATAATTATTGATGCCGATCATCATTTTTTAGTTTATGTGGAGAAAGATCGATAGGTGGATCTCGTTTTATTATGATTTAAAAACATGACAGGGGTCATATAAGTCCATCTAAATTGTGGTTCAAAAACTTACAGTCACTTGATCTAGCCGTGTACCACCATTATGACCGACGTTTATATATACTGATACATTTGTGTACCATATGAGTATCACAAAAACTGTATCATAAATGTAGGCTAGAAGGCTGAATCAGAAATGTAGGCTAGAAGGCTGATCCATGTGTCTGTACTGTATGTCTGTATGGTCTGTGTGTTGTCTCCTGTGTCATCTTATCATATCTATATGGATATGGTCCATTTAGGATCAGTGCACAACCTGAATCAGCATGCTGGAGAAGTTATGAATCTAGTAGGTATGAATGTAATTTAGTTCACACAGAAGCTTCAGCCAGGACTTCTCAGCAAGCTCCAACTGCTTGTGTAGTTTGTCCAAGTACATACAGTACGGCCTCCTCCCCATGTGCTGAATCAAACTCACCTCCAAATAGTGGGTGGTTCATAGCTCTGCAACCTCTTCTGCTGAAAGTCCGAATCACACAGCCTCAAGTGAGATGGCAGCCAATTATTAACATTTGGCCTAGGGTACTCTACTACCATACACACTCATGTTTGAATATGGATTGAACATAAGTCCAGTAGCAATTCATCACTCTGTTTTAGACTGAGAAAGCCATTCTTGCCAGTCATGTACCTCCGGGAATTTTCACCGTTCCTTGCAAGCATCCTGAATCCCCCAGTATGATCAAAGACCCTGCAGGTGGTATTTTCCAAGCACCAAGGTCTGTTTCCAGAGCCCACATTGTGCATGGAGGTAAAGCTCACTATACCATATATAGCTGACCATTGCTATGTCTCACACCTGACCCCCATGCAAATGATAAGCCTACAAGATGGCTCCTTGTAGCAGATTACCAGGGTGGCTCTGCCACTAGGCACTTGCCAGCAATTGCCACCCAGGGTTCCAGGGATGGGTCCCAGTAATCCTGTTCCAGGCAAAGTACTCTTGTTCTTCTTGCTCCCTTTTATTGTTGGGCATTGTTGGATCTTATTTCATCTCGCTTTTCCACAAAGAACTGAGATCCTAATAAAAATGAAATAATTTTTCATAAACTGTTAAATTGTTTAATGTGGATATTAGTTTTTCATTTTAAAAACACAGTAAATTAATGTATGTATTTGGAAGAATATGATTATGTACATTATCTGTACTGCTACAAAACTATTGTTAGCTTCTAAAATCTGCACTGCATTTAAAAAAACTGCATTTTATTCCTGAATTTTAACATCCATCTGCATTTTGCAGAACTGAATATCCCACACTATGTTGCTTCTCAATGCCTTTGTTTATTTTCATTTTTTGAGGATATGGTGTTTGTTTCCACAGCAACTCTTCATAAGTATTACCTTAATCTGCCAGTTAGGCAGAAGTTTGCTTGTTTTAACACTGTTTAATGCTCCAGATATGTTTGATAAGTATTTTCACACACATACAGTTTTGGGTTATTGAAAGTCCAGTTCATCTAGCTTTTGGAATGTGGGAGGAGACCATACACAACAATGAGAGAACATAGAAACTGCAGTGTCAGATTAAAGACCATGGAGGTGTAAGGGCAGTACTGCTCAGCATGCCACTGGACAAAAAAAAAAAACAGCATTGGGCTCTAACGCCACAAATAAGTATGTCTAATTATATCATTATTATAGGTTTTATTTACTATTATTGCTTTCAGTACAGCAAGTTTAGGTATAAGGTTTTTTTGAGCTAATTAGATTTTAACAGAAACATTTCATTTTCCTATTAAAATCTTAAATTGTTTGAGCAAATGTATATTTGCTACCAAGAAATATATAAAAACCATTAAACATTTTCTTGTGTATAGACAAAATCATATGAAATGTTATTCTGCAATTTTAGCATTCATTAAGAATTTAACTGAAGTGTCACAATGTGCAGAACACAGACCAGGGAAGCAGGCAAAGGAAGTCAGGATAGGAGTTAAATAAAAGGATTTAATTGGGAAACGAAGGGGGATAACAGACACAGCACTAAACTCCACAACAATGCAATGACAAAGAAACCGACTTAGACTTAAATATACCGAATAGAGAACAGTTGTTAAACACTAGGAATCCACATGAGGTTAACGAGGGGGGTGTGGCACAGGAGGGTAGGCACGATCGGGGTGTGACATGAAGTTTGCTTTTTAAGTTTATTTACAATTTAAATATTTTAAGAGATAGGTAATAGTAGTACAATATCAACTTTCAATTTCCATAAATTTCAATTTCTAAATTGTAATGCCTTGCCTGTCTGATCTCCGTGTGCCATGCCCCCCTCCCTCACTGCCCCATGTGGAATCCCCATGTTACCGGCTGTGTCTAGTTTCGTTCAATGTAGTCTGGTGTATTTAAATACCTCCCTGTTCGTCTTCCCTCAGTCCTGTCATTGATGTTACTGTTTGTTTGTCCCGAGTGCCTGACTGTCTCCCCTATAAAACCCTTGTTTCCCCAATAAATTCTTCGCTTCCCCGACTTCCTGGACTCCCGCTCCTCTTTCTCCGCTCTGTGCCCATTCAGTACGTAATAGAAATGATCTTATCTTCACCAGTATGACACACATAGACAGGCAGAGAAAAGTGACACACTGAATTGGTATCCTGACTCTAAATTGGGGCAACTTTTTCACATTCAGGAAATTCAAGCGACAATCATCATAACTTTTCCAATGGTTTTTCCTGACAAGTGACAATGCACTAAAAAAGTATATTAACATGTCAACTTGATTGGCACTGTGCAGCTGTTGGTGTATGCTTCCATTAGACATCTAAACTGAACATCATCATAAATGGACATATGTGGATTTTGCTGCCAAAGACTATGCCAAATTTTGCTATCCATATTTTGTTTGACCAGCTATGATTGGGTTTTCAACCTTCTTGGTTAAAGTTATATGTCTTTATTTACATTTATTTATTTAGCAAATCCCTGTGATGCTAAATAGGTCAAGAGGGCACAGAAAATGGATGGATAGATAGATGAATTGATGGATGGATGGATATTTAGCAGATAACTTTAGAACAATCAACATAAAATTGAAAAAGCAGGGTCAGATCGGTCCCTGGAGCACTTAGTGTTAAGGGCCTTGTGCAAGGGGCCAATTGTTGAAACCACAGTGTGCAGGCAAGCAGGAAGCAGGGAAGGATCAGGCAGGCAGGCGAAAATGCGGGATACGAGGGTTTATTGGGGAATCCACAGGACAGCGATAGACTAACATTAATGATGGATCTGGGAAAAATGAACTCAGGCGCAGACTAAATACACGACATGCTGAAAATAAGGTAACAGGTGATCACAATCGGGGTAGTACACATAGGTAATGAGGGGGCGTGGCACACACGAGGATCGGATGAGCAGGTCATGACACCAATGGTGACATCACTCTACCGGCCATAGCATTAGTACTGGCATCCTTCTGATTCCAAGCACTGTATCCTAACCTACAAAATCACACACTATGTTGGATTGAAAAGATGTTTTGTCAAATATAGTGGTTAGATACGGCATTCCATTATGCTAAATTGGTAGACTGAAGATTATTGTCAGTCTCATTATCCATATAACTTCAATTAAAACCTACAGAAGCATAATTCTAAGATCAAAATATCTTAACTCCATAGAGTTGGAAAATATGATAAACTTGATTTTTGTCTGAGCTACATCTTTAAAAGTGAAGTTTTCAGATGCTGTTATCCAACTGTATAATTGAGGAAGCAGCGTCAGCGAGAAACAGGGCTTAAGTGCCTTGCTCAAGGGCCCAACTGTGAAATCACCCTGAGACCATGTGATTTGCACTGGTGACCTTCCACCACTGAGGTGGAGACTATTAAATAAATTAGTCAACAAGTGCATGGGCAAAACATACACTTGTGCATGTACACACAAACCCCTGGGACTTGTGATAATATATTTTCAGTTATATTTAAGCTATGTTAATATTTTTACAGTTAGTGTTGTTTGCATAGTTTACATGTTTACCTGTTATAGTGACCTTCCCTACGTTACATGCAATTAATTTATTCAGATGTGCACATTTGTGTTTAATACTTATCTATCTGCATTCACATATAGATATAGGCTATTGATTTTTTTGTAAATTGATTTTGTCAACTTCAATTTAATGTTGTAGTACATAATGTGGTTTTAATAAAAACAAAAGTTCTTTTTTAATGCATTATGTAGGCTAAATATATTGTAGCGCCGGCGGGATTGCTTCTGTATAGCACAATCCAAATAGCATCACCCGGCATGTATATGCAAATGTGTATAGCCCCTGTCTGTGTTTTAGTCTAAACACTTGTTGTGCTCCCGGTTGTCGTAAGTACCCTTACCTGTGTAATATGTGAAATTCTGACGTGACTCTAACTGTTGTGTAAATACCTACCATGTATGTGCCTTACCGTCTATTGTCTAACTTCTCCGCGTTTCCCGAAACGTTTCTGGAATACGGTTTTTAAAAACGCATTTAAGAAGTATTGTTGTGTGCTGCAAACTAGTCTTCCTATCATTCGTAAACGCCGTCGCGATTCCTCTCTGTCTGCGAAACCTATAACATATCAAATAAGGTATCATTCAGATGTGTTCTTACCCAAATGTCTTCTCATTTCATGGTGTTTACGCGTACCCTTTGAGCTTCCCACGATACACCTTGAAATGCTTGAAACTGTTTGCCTGGTAGTAGACTTGTGTTGTTCATGAACCAATTCGTTCTTTTTGAATTAAACGCTGAGACACAAATACTTAGTAGTAACTCAGTTACTACTATAGTACAAATCATGAACAATAATAATAGCTGCTTGAGATGAAAAAAACGTCATTAATGAACAACTATGACATCAGTATTTAACTTATGCTATTCAATACTTGTTCCTTCAATTGTTCATTCAGTAGTTCACTTAGATTAACATAACTGAAATCTAGTAACAAATATAGTAACTGCTTCGGGAAAATGATGATTCATGAACAATGAACAAGCACAAGATCTATATTATTCATAATTTGTTCCTACAGTAGTTCCTTCGGTAGTTCATATAGGTTTACAGAATTAACAGATATAATAACAAATAGTACTTGCTTGATATAAGATACATCATGATTCATTAATGATGAAAGAACGTGTTAATTTGTGGTTAATTAATACATAATTAATAGCATAATACTACATTATCTGTGTCCCCTCAAAGTGTTACCAAGTAATCTTTTAAGTGAACGGTTAAGTGATCTTTTAAGTGAATTCATTCCTTCAGCTCCTTCCGATTTTGCAAGGATATCTAGAATAGTATGCGTTAAATGCAAATAATTTATATCCAATGCCGGAAAAAATGTCCAAGGGGATCCCAGAAGCGAAAATGTTTAAGGTGAAATTAGAAATTAGTCAGAACGAATCTTTCAGCTGAACTAACACCAAAGTATCAAAGAAAAAGAAAAAAGAAAAAAAAAACTTCGAAGTGTTAATTCAAAGAAAAGACACGAATTCCATCTCAATGGCGAGTAATCGATGCGTCATTCTCGATAAGGAAAATTGGGGGCGGATACATGTTAATCATGCTGACGTTTAAACCAATGGGCTCGCCTCTATAAATTACCGCCCAGCCCCTTGTGACGTTGCTGAACACGCTAGGTTGATTCGCGTTGCTTTAAGCGGGAGGTAAAGCCTTTGTGCTTTTTGTGGTCCTTCTTTACGGTTCATTGTCGAGATGGCGGCGACCGCTGAAGTAATGGAAGTAAGTGTCTAGTTGCTTTGTGCGAACCTTTATTTTTACAGTCGTAAACGTCGTTTCCAGTTTGAGAACTGTGCTGTGTTGCATATTAGAAATTGCAGTATTTCTCGATTCTGGCAAACCGCGGCTGTGGATTACGCGTTTGCCTTAAATGTTAGTAGCCCCTTTGTTCGGTATTTTAATGTAGGGTTTTTCTATTTAGCGTAATTGTAATAAACTTGTAAATATAGTGGGACTAGCTTTCGCTACAACTATTGTCTGATTTCATGGTAGTTATTATTGTCTGGTTATTTCTCGAATTTAAGTACTCTGATTTAATTGAAATTACTAGTTAAACGAGCATTTACGTTGCCCGATCTTTTTACTTATGATTAGCGATACAACGACACGGTTCTCTGAAGCCTCTCTGTAGCCAACGAGGTGGCGTTTTGTTGGCTCTGAATGAAGCTAGCTAGCCATGTGCGCATTTTCCGGCCTTTCTTTTCCTCACGCCCGACCGCGTGTTGGATAGATCCCTCAGTGTTTTATTTTAAAAAACACATCGCACATTATGTACTCTTAGTAGAGTTTTTGTGTATTTTCCAAACGTTTTTACATGTAATGTGATGTGTATTATGTTCCTTTTTACGTATGCATGATTTGGTGCATACGTATAGAAAGCCAAATATCTTGTATGAAGGTCTCATTGAAGCTGGGCCGCGATCTTCTGACGAACTGCCTCGAGTATGAGTGCATACTAGCGTAATATAATTCTTGAGGAAATTCTGTGGTTAACATTTTTATTAGGTACATAAGCGGCCGGCATGCTTTAAATTAAGTGATTTCAGCCGTGAGTAGAGATTAAAACGCAATCCTACTTTGGTTCCTACCGCAAGTCCACGTGACCCGCCGTCAGTATGGAAACTCCAAATGATGATCAAGTTGTACCCCCCACCCCCCATCCTTCTTTTAGGTGACCCCTGGGGATAGCACAAAGCCTTCAGCAGAGGACATGACCTCAAAGGACTATTACTTTGATTCTTATGCCCATTTTGGCATTCATGAGGTGAGATGAGTTATCTATTCTGCTTTATTAGATTGCCAATTACTTCACTGTGTTTAAATGTGAATGAGGATCTAAGCCTTTTCCTATTCTTTGCAGGAGATGCTTAAAGATGAAGTCCGTACCCTGACGTATCGTAACTCGATGTTTCACAACAAACACCTGTTCAAAGACAAGGTGGTTCTTGATGTCGGAAGTGGAACCGGGATTCTCTGCATGTTCGCAGCAAAAGCAGGCGCTAAGAAAGTTATAGGGGTGAGCTTGCAGCCGGATTGGGAGTGGGGTTGGATGTTAATCTTGCCAAATAATATAGAGTACCAGTAGTCTATTTTGTTTAATCTTGTATCCCCTTTTCTTCCAGATTGAATGCAGTAGTATATCAGATTATGCTGTAAAGATTGTGAAGGCAAACAAGCTCGATCACAGTAGGTCTTCAGATTTCTTGCTCTATATTGATATTGTTATACTATGTACTTCCTACAAATGCAGATGTCAGCTGCTTCACTCTAGTGTATTTTTTTTACCCTTTTCTGTTCTCAGTTGTAACAATCGTTAAGGGGAAGGTGGAGGAGGTGGAGCTTCCAGTGGAGAAAGTGGACATAATAATCTCAGAGTGGATGGGCTACTGCCTGTTCTATGAGTCCATGCTCAATACTGTCATCTATGCACGGGACAAGTGGCTGGTGAGGGTGCCTTTGAAGGACGGCCAGAGTGAGGTATACTTGTGTGTCTTTGGTATGCTGACTAAAGTAAATCTCTCCCCACAGAAAGCAGATGGTCTGATATTTCCAGACAGAGCTACACTGTACATCACAGCTATTGAAGACCGGCAATACAAAGACTACAAAATTCATTGTGAGTATGGGCTAGGTCGTTGACACTTTGTTATAAAAATGCATTTTAAAATTTGCCATGACGCTTGAGCCCCACCTGTCTCTCATTATGAGTTCCTGAGTTCTTGCAGAAACCATATTTTGAGTTGTTTTTTGGTAGGGTGGGAGAATGTGCACGGATTTGACATGTCCTGCATCAAAGAGGTGGCCATCAAGGAGCCTTTGGTGGATGTGGTGGATCCCAAACAGCTGGTCAGCAATTCCTGCCTTGTCAAGGTCAGTCATCTCTTATAGTGGTCTGTCCAAATGCAGCTGCTTCAGCTTTAAGCCACGGGGGTGAAGAGTTGCCAAACATGGCTGTTTATGGATATGAAGGTTGTGTTGTCTTACCTTGAAGAATAATTTCACTTTGACAGACAAACTGACTGCAGCTACAAAATTCCTTTGTAAACTAGAGATTATGCACATGTGCTTATTTTTAATGAGAAACCAGATATTCTAGTTTCTACAGTATATGATACTAGTAAACCATGATCTAAGTTCAGACTAGCATTAGATCTTGATTCTGTTAGCGTGTGACAGTTGCTCCTTACCCACTCTACGTCTGTATAATAGTCCAAAAATGCTAGCCTAGGGCTGGGTACCAAACTTTGGTACTTTTGTGCTAACGACTGAAATGCTCCAATCTTATTGAGGATTGAGAAATTAATTATTTTGGTGCCAAATTCTGATGCCCAAACAGTAAATCTCAGCGTGTGTGAGCTAATTAGCATACAGCACACCTGTGTAAAGATCTAAAGCAGGGGTCACCAACTCCGGTCCTGGAGAGCTACCATCCAGTAGGTTTTCTATCATACCCGGCTTCTGATGAGCCACACCTGTTTTCAGGTAGATACCAGGGGCAGGTGAGGCTCATCAGAAGCCTAGTAGGATAGAAAACATACTGGATACTAGCTGTCCAGGACCAGAGTTGGAGACCCCTGAAAGTCACTGGTGGTTGGCTGTGTAACGTTGTAGAAGAGAAACGTATTCCCAGAGACAACCTTGTGATCGTGGTCAATCCCCCCAGTAATTAGCCAGTTAACTAACAAAATGACTTGTTCAAATAAGATTAGTACTGTAATGTTTGTCCTTTCTTGATTGATTTAAAAACAATAGTATTTGGGAAAAGTGTTGTTCAGGAACTGGTATCGTTTTTGTACTGGTATTGTACAATTTTGAACGATGTCCAATCCTATGCCAGTGTTACTACATGGCTGTAAGTTTTCTTTGGTGTTTAGTAAGTTAGCATAGTAATGAATATTGGTACACAGTTGACTGTGTGCCTGCCTCTAGAAGATTTGAAATGCATTCCTAGACAATCTGAAACAGTCCCCAACAAAGCAGTAGTGTGAAGACCACCATTTAAATCTCTTGCCAGGAGGTGGACATGTACACTGTCAAGCTGGAAGACTTGTCCTTCTCCTCTCCCTTCTGCCTGCAAGTGAAGAGGAATGACTACATCCATGCATTAGTTACCTATTTCAACATTGAGTTCACATGTTGTCACAAGAGGACTGGATTCTCAACTGGCGAGTATCTTGATCCTGGCATGCTCTCCTTCAGTGATCTCAGTCTAGATTTGTGTGTAGCTCTTTGAACAAGTGGTAAACGCCTCCTTTAGTCCAACCAAAGGACCTTGGTAGAGGCAAGAACAAACTATATATATGCTAGTCAACTGTTATTTCCTATATGTAGATACTGTAACACTTGTATTTCACAGGCCCAGAGTCTCCATATACCCACTGGAAACAGACAGTATTTTACCTTGATGATTATCTGACTGTGAAGACTGGTGAGGAGATTTTTGGGACAATACATCTTAAGCCCAATGCTAAGAACAATGTAAGTTTGATAATATCATCACGCCATTGTCATGCATCATTGGACCTCTTTGAAATGCATCATTCATCTTGTCACGGTTTTTTGTTTAATCTGTTATTCTCTACTTGCAGCGGGATCTGGACTTCACACTTAATGTGGACTTCAAGGGTCAGCTGTGTGAGGTGACCAAGACCTCTGAGTACAGGATGCGTTAGGCATTGCTGGTAACCTTCATGAGTAGCAAGCTGAAATATGCAGTGTGTACATTTTTAGTACTGTACATTCTGTTTTGCTTTTGTGAAATATTTTTGTTGTTCACTGGTTTCTGATTTTAAATTTTATTTGTAAATGAAGAGGCCAAAACAGAACGGCATGGAGATATTGTGCAATAGTTACATGGAATGTATTGTATAGGAATAGAAATTTAGTGATGCTATAGTATGATAAAATGCATTTGAGATATAAGGATCTGAATATCCTTGATCCTTATGTCAAATGTCATTAACTGCACAAGTTTGTGCCTTTTTAAAACGTATCCCTGTAATACTGTACTAATGTGTAAACTAAGCGCCCTTGTTGGAAATGTTACATACTATTCACTATCTAAATTTCTTTTGATTTAAGACTTTTGCCCAGTATTTCACCCTCATTGCCTTGACAAAGGATGTTCTGAGCCCTGTAAACTGTACAACTTAACTTCAATATCAAAAATGTACACGAGTTAAGTAACCCGATGGAAAAACGACTGCATAATTTTCTTGTTAGGAAGAAATGCAAGGGAGTGAGTCATTTGGAATAGCAATTTTTGTATCATTTTAAATAAAATAAATGTTACATGAAACCAGACTCCCTCTAGTTTTGCATGCAGCTGCTTCCTATTCAGATTTTGTGCAATAGAGGGGTGTCTAACTGCATGTCCCAGTTAAATGAAGGAAGAAAAGCACGGTCCTGAACAGCTTCATGTTGCATTTTAGTTGGGAGGTCCTACTTCACACATTACTGCACAGGTACCTGATTTGTTGCGCTTCTGGATAGTGAACAGTTTTGGCCGTGCTTCCGTAGATGGTAGTGCCAAAATGCAGTGACCTGACCTTTTGGTGCTGCAGTTCAGTGCATAAATTGGAATTCCTCAAACACTCCCCATGATCAGGGTCATAGGAGTAGAACCTGACAGTCCAAAATTATTTTGCTGATATTTATTTTTTTGTCATATATATATATATATATACACACACGGGTGCACACACATACCTTCTCCAGATCCTTCTCCAATTTATCAAAAATACTCCGTAGTGCGCTAACATTTTTCACACTATAGCAGCCTCAAAGCTTCATTACTTTGAATATCCAAAATATCAATTAGGCCAAGAGCTTGGAATTCTACATGTAATCCAAGACTTCAGAGAACGGGTTATTTATGTTGACACTGGACTGTCACACATGAAAACTTTTAGAACCAAAAGCAAAAACTGATCGAACTGGTATATTTCTTGTTTCACCATTCATTTTTGTGTGAAATCCACATGAAGTGGAAAATACAGCAACAGTTACATTCGGACTATTGGCATGCTTGTTGGAATACGTCAGCCTTGCAGCGAAGGATTTTGAGGAAATTGTCAATTTTGTGTGAATCCCTCCTAAAACAGGACATCAGGAAGTGGAAGTTGACTGTTTGTGATTCAGTGTCTTGTCCAAGATTTTTGTCGTAAGAAACGGGGGAATGAGAGGACGACGATGTTCCCATCTGTGGGGGAAAAAGCACACGTTTTTAGCCTATGATATAGATTTACGAGAGTGAAATATTTATCGACGGTGTTTTTTTTTCTCCAGCTAAGGATGGGGGTAATTGGAAAAAAAACAAAAATCCTAAAGAAAAAAAGCTATTGGGAACCACGGTCCAAACTCACCCTGTCAGCCAGTGTCTTCAGTCCAGTGCTGAGGCTGTCAGAATGTTCGTGCAGCTGCCTGGCTTTAGTTGAGAGCCTGTTTTTGTAGGGATGTGCCAAAGACAGAGAGTCTGATGAGAGGGCAAGCAGGGGATCTTTCCATGAAAGGAGGAGGGTGTGGATGAGAGACAAGAGCTCTGCCTCCTGCCAGGGTAGAACAGATCATCATCGTGAGGGACATTACCACATACAAGTATTTCAGCTCTTCAGTCCCCACATGTAGTTGCCCCCCCCCCGATGGATGTTAATGCTAGCAGTAGCTAATTGGCATGACTGGGGAACAGTGTTTTTTAGCCAGTCAATGTCAGCATCCTATGTTAATCCTGATCCCGGAGGGTCGGTATCCAGCAGATTTCTCTATGGTCTTCGTCTCTGATGAATCGCACCTGATCTCAAGCAGATAGTAACTCATCAGGTGAAACAGAAAACCTGCTGAAAGATACCAGCACTCTGGGATGAGTGTTGCCTAACCTTACAAACATCTCACAAATACTGTGCTCTAATGTTAATTTCACTGACTTATTTTACCATGGAGTCCTTGTAGTCTGGAAAGATGGGGAAGAGAAGCAGGAAATACAAAATGGAAATATGAAGGTGGGTTAGTTGCCTGGGATAACAAGATACTGGAGGGAAGAGGCAGCACTGAGTGTTAGGAACAGTGTTGGCCTCACCGGAAGGCTGAGTGCGTGGCTTTTCTCAGTTGGGGTGTTCAGAGATGACGTGTGGCACAGAGACAGCTTGGGAATCTTTCCCATCATCACTGGAAGATGGGAATCCTGACCGGGACAAGTTATCAAAGTACACTTTACCCACTACAGTGCCTTTGTAATGATGGTGTAATTGACAGGTGGATCATACTACAAACTTAGAGAAAAGGGCTTTGCAACCCATAGTAGTCAGGATTACTGTGATTAACTCAACAGAACAATCAAGTAATTGCGATAAATCTAATGGTGATTGACAAGTAATCCACCCACTGTGTTTTGGAGGCGTATTTCTCATATAATGCATATAATATATAGTGTAAATGCTTACCAGATCATTTTTTAGAGATGTGCTAAGGAAGTGCAGTTTGTCTGATAGCTGAACGGCTCTGTCCATCAGGTCCTTCAGGTCAAGGGATTGACCCTGAGCCAAGAAACATAGCAGCACTGCAGCAGAAATAAAGGAGCAAAGAATTTAGCAAACACAGGAGGAAATATTTGAGTTATATGCTTTCCAGGACATAATTCTCCTGCTGAAAAATTAGGTGAGAACACAAAAAGTTGGACTGATTTATATCATATGTACTATAGTGAGGAGGGTAGGCTTGGTGTCTATGAGCAGTACCACCGGAGCAGGTGAAAATGACAGAGAGATACGCAAAACATCATACAAGACAATCTCACCTGTCCACAAAAGCTTGCTCCCTGATGACCGCCGAACCATCTTGTTCACGTTACAGCTCCTTGTTTCTGCTGTTCTTTAGATATCCATCACTTTGTTCCCATTTTATAGAGTCCATCTTGCCTATAATGAAGCTACAATGCCTAAAAATAGAAGCAATGCATTTACAAAGAAGCCCACTCTTGAATGTAACTAATGAGAAACATTGACATCTGTCATTATTATGGAAAGGTGTGAACAGACTCATCAAATAGGTTTTCCTGTTAACACCACAAACACTCTGCATCACTTCTGTATTTTTAATATGTTATATTTTTGCATGAAATACAATGTAATTGTCTGGTGTCATTATAATTAATGACAATTATATTTAATAATAATCATGCTTTCATAATCAGTCTTTTGAGTGTTCAAACAAACAGACTTCTGGGGCGTTTTTTGTTTGGCTGATGCTTCTGTTCACATTTTCCTGAAAATACAGCTGTATATTTTACTGGAGCAATTAAAGTTAAGACCCCAAAACCATATACTGGATGTATGTATGTATGGATGGATGGAATTAATGTTAAGAACCTTTTGGATTATCATTCTTTTGCCATTTCACACCCTAGTGCCTGTATTACAGACGGTGCTGTACTAAGCATTTTAGACAAATTGTTACATATTTGCCTTCATCACATATTATAATATGAAACTTCCTCCTTATACAACCACAAAGTTCTTTTTACTCATTAATAGGATGATTAAGGGAGTGCAGTAAAGTGCCAGGAAAGAAAACAACCCAAGAATGTAGAATATCTTCAGGTTCTGTGCAAAGCAAGTAGGCAAACCCCTTGAAGCAGAATGCACTGCGGCATGAGAAGTCATTGATTCATAGCTTTTACATGAGAACCTAAAAGAATTAATATAGTATTTAATTTTATTCATACTGTGATCTTTTATCTTGTATGATTAAGAAGGTGCAAAATCATCAAATATCAATGAGTATGGAATAGAAATTTCTTATGTAAAACTATTATGGGAAATTTGTTTTTAAGATTCTCCATAAGTAAGACTTTTTAGATATTTAGTAATTTTGACTTGAATTTGTGTGTCCATGCGGCGCTTACTTGTTGACATGACATGCAGCCAAATTCCCAGAAAAGTACAGGAAATTGATGGCACCTCACAAGACATTTGACTGCAAGTACAGGGATTGCGTCACACCCCCTTAATGGGACTGAATGTTATTGTCTATTAACATGCATTTGCAAGCCCATACCCTCCCAGCAGCGGCCCTTGCAGTGACTGATGTGGCAAATGTGTCCCCTAACAAGCTCAGCAGCTCGAACCAGGAAGGCACTATCTACTTGTGACACAAATCCTTTCTGACGTAAAAGTTTTCACTGTGCATATGAAATAGAATGAATTTAATTAAATGATTCCTGTGCCTTCAATTACATTTATGAAAGCATGTTATTTCAAATGTCATTTGTAGGGAGTATCCTTTAGGCACTGTTTGTATTGCCAAATTAAGCAATAAAATACAAGTAGGAATGCGTTTGTAATCGTACCATAACATAACACGGCTTTGATTTGGTTGTAGGCAGAAGGCCATATGCTGAGTGCCGAAGATAATTACAGCTAGAGCTAGCCACCTGTCCCTTATAAAATGGGATTGTCCTGTATTGGATGAACTGCTGCATCCCATATTGTACAGGGCGAGCCTGCATTATAAGGAACAGGTGGCAGCCCTAATCACGGCCGTGATGTATTGGAGGACAACCACACTCCTTCTCGTATATTATTGCTTTTATACAACAGTTCATCAAGTAGCGTTTATAAGCGAACAGTAATAAGTCACAACAGATAATACTTTGCTAGATTATTTATTTAAACATTTACGGACTTTGAAAAAAAATAGTTCCTGCCAAACTGTTGACTCTTGCCAAGCAACATAAACATTCCAAAGCAACACAGCTCATTCATTCCCAACTACTTTGCATCATTTAAACTTAAATATAATGGTTTTTAGATACAACAGTAAAGGGGAGTGATACATCTGATGTGATATACCTGAGTGCCCTTATACTCTAATAACTGCACTCATTGTCCAATCAGATTTCTTGGTTGGAACTGATTGTTCTACTTGTCCATTAGTACACGGGCTGAATCACACACTACAGGCTTATTGGTATGCATATAAATATTATAGTTCTGTCCAGTAAAAATAAGACATAGAAAGAATTTTGGTATTACACTGACATTTTGGTTTACTTGACAAAACTAATTAAAGCGGTCTGAATCATATTTGTTTAGTTCGCCTTTACTTTTCATGAGTGTTTGGCGCATGCGCTCAGGGGAAAAGCAAGTCGAGCAGGTAAACTGTAGTTTCTTTGTCTAGTCAATATAATAGGAATGGAAATTTGTTTACAGTGTATTTGCGCCCCTGCTTATCGTCTATATTAGGCATAAGTCCTAGTTATTCTTACGTGTTTGCTGCATACTGAAGACTGCGTACATTAACACATTCGTGTTGTACCAAACCATTGATGCTGCTTTGCGTAGAAGTTGTTTGTTACTCTTATTTATCTTATATCCTGTATAAAATTGCAGATACAAAACAAAAGCTGACATAACAATTATTCAGTTTAACAACAACGGGTGACAGAATATGCATATTGACACAACATATCCTCAAAATTAGTTTTTTTTTACTTGCTTGTCAAGAAGTCAGTTTTCAGGTTTGCAACATTCATTGTAGACGTACAGAATAATCTGAAATATGCTGTTGCTGAAATGACTGAAGGACTTGTTATCCCATTATTCGATATAAATAAGTAAATTAATGCCGGCATTAAAGAAAGCTGTTGCAGTTTCCTTAGTTTTCTCGAATTATGTCGAAGCATATTGGATGGACTGCAGTTATTGTATATCTTAGATTAGCCACAAGAGGGCGTTTGCTCGATCATAAATGTATTGCATTTTATAGAGGTAGCCACTAGATGTCCTTTCCAAAATCAGCTTGGTGGATCCAATGGCAAACTTTATAAATGCGCACAACGAATGAAGAGGATGAAATAGTCTGATAACATCCTTGTTAATTTGCCTTGCGTTGAATTATAGTGGAAAAGAACAGTTGCCTAAGGCTATGCTGTTTGAAATGTATAAATGTTTAAAAACTATTTGAAAATGGTTCTTTACATTTTTCATCTTTGAGAAGTCTATTACATATAATTAAAACTTAGATATAATTAATCCCCCTCGCCGCAAACATGTGGACGTGTTAGCACATGCCTTGACAGACACCCCAGGACAGACAGCTTGCATTCTTTCTCCCCCCATCATTTTGTCTCCCTCCCCTATCCCGCCTCCCCCTCTCACACTCTAACCTCTTTCCCCCTGTTTTGCACACGCGCACACGGGATCACGAAGACGCACATCTCGGCAAAAATATGTCAGATTCGGAGACCTCAGTGACCGTCCGCATGGAGGCTCTTGTCCCTGTTGCCTGCCAGGTCATCAAGGAGGATCTGGATAAATGGTAAGTAGGACGTTCACCGTTAAGGCAGTTATGGGGTGTGAATCTGATGGTCCCATGCCAGTGTGGTCAACCTACCCATGTTGGCTAGTCATTCTAGTCTCCGGTGCACCCGACTGCAGATATGGCTATTGTATGAAGAGGGGCATTAATGAATGATGGAACCAGGTTACTGTTATGTAATATAGCATGGATAAGCAAAATTCAATAGCAGAATATGTGAACTACGGCTGTGAGGCCATCTTCAATATTATGTTGGTATTTTAAAGTACAGATAAACAAATGGGCGCTGTCTTAATACAAAAAGAGGTAGTGTTTGAATGGTTTATGCAGGTAAAGAGATTGACTGCTGTGAAAGCATGGTTTCCAGGCTTATAATCAAACACAATGCACTGACTTACGCCTGATTTGATCAGCGGAATTTGTGTGTCCTAGATATGGTGTGTGACAGTTCTTGTTACGTTGCTTCTTCAATGAACAACCTCTGATTTGTTTTCTTGTACTGTGATGCGCAATCATGGAGGATGGTTATTTCTCTGTCTGTCCATGGATAATCTGTGGGGGATGAACAGACAATGTGCAGGACAGCCGAGTTGTTCTCCCGATCAGTATGGGTTTGTTATAACAGAGCTACAGAACCAATTGTCAAAGACAATGCGCTGTCGAAAATGAACAACATATATTTTGCACAACCATGCTCATCTATGAGGATGTTAATTATATCACACATTGAAATATGTACAAGAAAATTAGTTTTTTGCCTATAATTGATTACCAGACACTTACAGATTAATGTTGAATAACTTTTGTCATTAAGCTGGAGTTTGGTGAATTTATAGAGTACTTATTTGTTTTGCCGTTTAAATTAATGTGTTTGATCTAGGTTAACAGACTGTGTGACAGACCCCATTCATTTACTGTAAAAAGGTCTTTATATATTAATCAATTTCATATTAATGTAGGGGATTTAGACCAACAGAAGGGGGTTAAATGATGCACGCCTTTCATGTCTGTAGTTTTTAGTTGTATTAAAATAGATATAGATGATTACACTTTCAACAGGCTCTGACCTGCTCTCTGTTTTTGTCAGGTTACTCTGCGCCCATGTTGGCTTCAGCCATTACCCTCATGACTGTTAAGGGATGTTGTCATAAGGGTCAGTAAGGAAATCCTGATTATTGGCCACAGATATCACATAAACACATACACTGTTTTAAAATTTGGGATATTCAGGTCAGGTGGCACGGTGGTTAATGAGCTATTTGTGCCACTTTTCAAGTCGCTTTGGACAAAAGCACCAGCTAAATAAATGTAAATGGTTCAGTGCTTTGCACTTTTGCTTCACACCTATAGAGATGGTGGGATCAAGTCCCACCTCCGCTGTGTGTGTGCAGTTTGCATGTCCTCCCTGTAAAATGCTCCCCTTTGGCTTCCCTGTGGTACTCTGGTTTCCTTCTGCAGCCCAAAGACTGCAGGTCTCCTATGTAAAGTATTCACGCTTCAAAAATGCTAAAAGTTCTTCTTATTGTAAGCAAATTCTAGTTCTGAAAGACAATTAGGCCTGTTGTGTATGATTGTGTGTGTATATCTACCCTGTTCTGGACTGGCTTCTTATTCTGTGTGATCAGGTTAGAATATGTATGGACAGGTATACAGGCATTTATGCTGTAACTCAATATCAATATCAGTAGGCCATATGGAGAAAAATAGAGTTAGAAGGAGATCACTTGAAACCCAACCCAACCATTATGTTCCAAGTACTTTATTAGATCAAACTTTTTGAGTATTAATGCTTTTTTTTGCTTTCACCATCCAAAATTTCATGAATATGCCTTTTAGACTATTTCTTGTAAGACTGTTCACTCAAATTTTACGTAAAGGAGCTGATGATGTGAAAATTAATAGAGTTGTTTATTTCACCCTCTTAGAGGATATTGTACACCATCAAATACATGGTCAATAATATAATACAAAAAAGATGACATCTTTTGACATGAAACAATCTCACGCATTTTCATTTAGTTGTGTCTGGATATGATTTAGCTCTATGTAGCATATTGAAAAATGCCCTAAAAACATATTATTACTATTACTATTACTACAAGGGCAGGTAGCTGAAGTTGACTGTAAGACCTTAACATGAAAAAATAGCACTAGATTGTATTAGTAATGTTATGACTAATGAATCAGTTTACAATGGCTTTTTGGTTTTTGCCTGATTTTCTTTTAACTTTGAGTCTAATGGGGGGTTGTGAATCAATGCAGTCATTTTGTACACACTTGGACCAAACTTACAGTCCAAGTCAGTTTTTGTTCCATGCCTAAAATTTGGTACTTTCAAAACAAAGCACATGGTCTAACTGGGCTAAACAGGTAACAAGTGCCCTGTATGCTCGTGCATGTTGCTCCACTATGCTAAATGAAGAAAGGCAGGGAAATAATTGTGTATAAGCCAAAGAGGGATTCACGTTATTCAGATGTGTTTTTCTTATTTACTAATAGCCTATGATTCAATTTCCATTTAAAAAACTACCTGTATTTGCATCTCTTAAGCTCTCTTCTGCTGATCCAACTTTCAACTGCTGATCTGATACAGTCAGTCCATCACTGGGCACAAGACTGGGGTACACCCTGGATGGGTTGCCAGTCCATAATATTGCACAAGACTGGGGTACACCCTGGATGGGTTGCCAGTCCATAATATTGCACAAGGCTGGGGTAGACCCTGGATGGGATGCCAGTCTATTATAGGGCACAAGGCTACATCATCATCTCTATGGACAGTGGGAGGACCTTCATATACACATGGCGAACATACAAACCCTCAACCACTGAGAGAACGGTACTATCCATTGTACCACTGTGCCACTCTTATGGTATGATATTATATTTGTAGTACTTTCAAATGCCAATACTCTAATTTTCAAGAAATGTATTAATTAGTGCAGTGCCAGTCAACATAGGAGACATAGGGTGGCATCTTCTGAGTGAGTGCCGACTTAATTTTAATCAAAGCAGCTGAATTTTGTACTGACTTAGCTGTATTTGCTCCCTCCAAAAGAGTTAGTGCTTAAATGCCAGTTGACTGCTATGTCCTGTCTGCCGGCTGCTTGTTTGTGCCAGTGCTGCATGAAAAGCTCATCATGTAGATGTTCAGCAGGGCAAAGGCCATTCCTGATTGATGTAGCATCAATGTTTCGACAAAACTTTAAATCACAGCCCTTTCTTTACTGGCTGGGGCTCTTTAATGCACAGGCTTACCCAGGCTTAAGCCCAGAGGCCTCTGCTAAAAAAGGGCTTCAACTAACCTTGTGTAAGTCACATCCCCCCAGTCGACAACTTCTGTTGTCACCACTGACCCAGACCAACAACTTTTATAGTTGC
>JABFEB020000092.1:32908117-32942715 GCA_019775895.2 Stomatorhinus ivindoensis
CTCACACAATTGACAAGTACATCATCTTGGAAAATATTACGGAGGCCTCTAACAGGTCTTATAACCCAGGGGTATCTGACCATGTAAATGTGTCTCTGGTTATTTATAATTTTCCCTAAACCCTTACAGTTGTGTTAGACGTGTGTTAAATCTGACTTGAGCATCATTATATTACTTTAACAGAAGATGTAATGTAATTGTCATATATATTATATAGATCCCTTTCACCTAGTCCAGTGCACATAAGTAAATGGTTAATATTTAAACGATTATGGCTGATTACCACTGTACTCTTTGAAGAATCTGCTTAGTCAGCTTGTTGGGCCCAGAGAAAGTTCCATACTTCCTCCTTGTATAGCCTTTTCCTCAATATCCCCATTATGGTAGCCTGCGCAGTTTGTTTGTATTATACGCCTGACTTTCCCCTCCACAGTGTAGCCTCCAGGACACCCCCCACCGCCCGCTGTGCAGATCTAACGCCACGTTAAGTCTTACATGAGCAGCTGTACCGTTGCCTCGAGACTGATGAGCGAACCTGAAGGGGATGCAAGCACTAAGATGGTCGGACAGACTGTTCTTTCATTCAGTGGAGAACGAGCACGCTGATTGGATGAACTGTCGATGAGTCACTTTATTTTCAACCAATGTGCAGAAGAGAAGCAGCCACAGCTCACTCCTCACACCCCCCCCCCATGTATTCCGTCACTCTGATTTATACTGTCAGGGCCTGCCTCTGTGTTTTGAATGCACAGTGCCTTGAATAATCTCCCTCTCTGCGATCTGCTGTCAGTGCACGTGGTGTGCTTGGTCAGTGCTAATGAAGGGTCCCCTTACACTGAATGTGATATTAACCCTCTGCTTCCACAGTGTGAAGAAGAAGGGTGAGGAAGACTGCAAGGAGCTGTTGGAGGCTTTCCAGGCCTGCCTGAAGACCACAGCAGAGGGTACATGAAGAGGAAAGCAGAACCCTAAGAGGCGTAAGCTTGTCTTTGAGGCGGTGGTTTCCAATCCAGTCCTGGAAAGTCCAAGTTTATGCTTCCTCCCGGGAGGGAGCTGTGAGGGAGCAGAAATGTGGACTCTCTAGCAGGCAGCTTGGAGGGAGAAAAAACATGGATTGACTGTGGGTTACAAGAACTTTAAGGCATGCTGACCCTGACAGGCCTCAGACATGGTGCGAAATGGAAATCTCATCAATTTAAATGTTCACCAATAAGAGTGTCATAAACTTCATAAAGACACCATGGGACTTTAACTACACTGCATGTATGACTATATTTGGATTAAATACCGTGGGGCTAAGTGCACCTTTTCTGGGAATCCTTTTGCTTTATAAGAACCAGATCTAATAATGTGAGCTAATTGTTGACCATGATCATGATCAAAATGTAACACGTCTCTCTTTCTCAAAGGTCCTCAGCTTCCTCTGCAATCACTCCTGCACTGGAATAATTCACCCTTGGTTTCTGTGGAAGTGGATATTACATAAGATGAAATGTCCTGTGTAAATGTTTTATTCAATCTCCTTATTTTAATATAGTTTCTTGCAATGGTTTCATACCATGCTAGGAAACATCTTAGACTATAATTGTGAAATACATAAAGGATTACAATAAAACCTATATTGTGACTGACAATGGCTTTTTCAGAACTGGAATTTGTTTACAAGAAGATTTTTTTGCATTTGTGAGAAGTTAATGCTTCACATGGGATGCCTGCAGTATCCAAAAATCAAGATTACATCTCTTAAACAACATGGAGGTGCTTGCAACTTGTACAGTATGTGAACTATTACAAATAGTTTTAGTAACAATATGCTACATTTTAATATTTATAATTGAATGCCCAGTATTTCATTTTATCATGAGGATAGTTTTAAGTGCAGATTGAGGTTATGGTATCTCTGGTTAATTTGGTGACTGACTGGGTACCACATTACACAGCGACTAAGGTTACCAACGCTCCTACAAAAAGGAAGCTTGTTAAATGTGTGTAATCCATCCTGAATGACATCATTTAAAAGCTAAAGTTCTGATTAATTCTAAATCTCCATCTAATGTGAATTTAAAAGGGCTCAAGTGCTTGAGTGAAATTACTCATAGCTGTGTTCCTTAATCTTTTTAACTGACCTTTGTGGGAAAACATGGGAAATTATTTAATAATATGATGTAAATACTCATTCCTGCTGATTTGTGGCAACAGGGGTTAGTCCAGCATCATGTGCTTTGTGATATTTAATAAGTAGATATTTTCAAATTTGGCTTGGTAGAAAGGGTATTGGAAGAGAAACCGTGCCTTCAGGGAAAATATGTGGGTGTTACAGAAAACCATATCCAAAGCAGAAGTGAAGTGACTGAATTAGGGTAAAATTAAGAATAGTTATATTAATTTAGCTCCATTTTCACATTAATTCTCGTAGAAACCAGTGTGATCCTGTTTACATTCTGACACTAACAAAGTAAGATGATCTACACATCAAATGAATATTTGGGACTCCACAAACTAGGAAACCCCTAAAAAGTGACCCCAGCCACTGTGGTTTAACCCACTGCTGAAAACACTTTCATGTGCTGTATCTGCATTTCAGCAAAACACGTGTTACTGATACCTCCCCCCCACTAGACCCCAGTCAGGCTTTGTGTGTCGGCCCTAACGGTAGGGGATGTGTGGGAGATCACTAAAGCAGCCGACTCAGCTTGTATTTGTAAGGTTCACTCGAGAGGGCCATCCAGCACACAGGACTGCATCTGCGAAAAGGAAAGGCAAAATTGATTAATATTTAAAACCTTTGCCAATCAACTCTTAAACTGTCAAATTTGCATAATTGCAAAATCAGCAAAATTGTGACATCTAAAATGGTATTAATTGTATTTCTCAGTACAATAATATTCACCATAAGAGGACAGCAAGTTAAATAATATCCATAATTTGAAATACCCATTGTAAAATTAAATTGTATTTATTTGCTTTGCTTACCAGCAGCCCTAGACAACACACACACACACACACACACACAAACACACAGAAATTTGTTCTCATATATTCCATTCATTCATCTGTCCATTCATTTCTATGGGCAAAACCCTAATCTCAACAATGACCTTAACCCTTAACCCCTACCCAAACCTAACCTTAACCATAAGTAATCAAACATAATACAGGTTTTATGAAATTTTTAGTTTTTAATATGTTTATGTATTTTCATAAAAAAATGGTCCCACAACAGCAAAATAACAGGTTTATGTCACATTTTGAGGACATTTGGTCCCCACCATGTAATGTGTACCTGACCCACACACACACACAATCCTGTACTGGATAAGCAGGTGGAAAATGGATATTCTGCTACTGCTCCTACTCACCATTAAGTCATTTTACATTTTTAATGTATTTAGCAGATGCTTTTATCTAAAGCAACCTTCTTTTTGAGAAAGCAGGGTCGAGCAGTCCCTGGAGTTAAGGCCGTTGTTCATGGACCCAAGAGTGAAATCACTGCGTCGGCCCTGGGATTTGAACCTAAGATGACCATTCGATCACAGGCACAGCATCCCCACTCACTGCCCCACAGAGGAAATTCAGTCTGGGTGCAAAAATCATGACCTCTCTGGTAATTGAAACGTCAGCTTATTAATTTTTGCCATTAACCAATACGTCATGAAATGTTATACAGAAAGGCAAGCAGATTATTGCTTACAAACTATTCAATAGCTCTCACTTCTATTTTTGGACTGCATTACTATTGAAGGGTGCCCTGTAAATATGATGGATTGGCATGCCATACAGGGTGAGTCCCTGTGCCCCAGATTTTCAGTAATAGATTTGCTCATTAAGACCCTCAGCCAAACAGGGGATCTCAGGTTGGATATATTATTATTTTAATACAAAATATATGTTGCGTTGGTCCTATACAATGAAATTTAATTTAGTTAGTCTGCTTGTGACAAATAATCTTCTCCAAACAATTTTTACACGTTTGAAAAGAAAAAAAAACATATTAGACATTAAACATATTAAATAAACCTATTATGTCTGAAATATATATATACAGGAAATACATCTTAATTTAGTTTTTCGCTTGTATTATATTTATTATTTTATAGTTTAATAAACTGACATACACAAGCAGCGACCGGGAATAATGCTAAATTAACAACAAAATGTATCTTCGGCCACTCGGTCTGAATCAGTCTGATTCTGATTCGTCGGGAAATCAGCAGGGAGAGCAGTAATTGGCGAGATTTGATTGTTTTAATCATTAAGATGACCGAGGCTCTCGCAGAGACAAGCGTATTTTGAGAAAAAGGGAGAGGGAGGGGACTGGGAGGATGGTGAGGGAGTGGGACCCGGATGCTGATGCTGCTCGTGTCGGATGAGGGGAAGGAAGAGGAGACAGAAAAGAGCGATTTACGGGAAGAAAGAGATATTAAGGGAGGAGGCCTTCGCTCCCAAGGACCTTAGTATTTTTTGAAGATCGCCAAGAAACTGTATGTTTTTTTAAAGGAAATCGCTGAATGAATGAAACTGGGACCGGCAAACGAGGAGGAACAGAGAGAGGGAAGATGCTGTGATATGCGCCCTGGTAGAGAAGGGAGGGGGATAGTGAGCAAGCGAGAGAGGGAGGGGGAGAGTACTACGCCGAAGATGCTTGTTTTACTAGAAATGCGTTTTTCTGCTTCAAAACCAACAAAGCTGGGCCTAGTTAAAGAACTGCATTGCTTTGCATCGGATAGCAACCTCCCAGCAGTAAAATATTGACATATATTGATAGCCGTGCTTTAACATGCCAGACTAGAGGGGATGCGGACAGTGTAGTTGTTTTGTTGATTAAAATGAAGAAAATTCCAGATCTCTGACTGTTATATAACCCGGTGTGCTTCGATTGCATGGTATCAAGTATTTACCTGTAAATATGTTGGATTAGACGTTGATTAAGCTATGGAAAGCGATATTCAGTGAGATAAAGAGCAGGGCAGAGAAAATAGGTGGCGAGAAGGGAGAGGGCTGGAAGGCTGATAAATGCGATGTGCAAGTGCGGACGGGCACGCAGGCGTAAGATTAATAACTGCGAGCAGAAAATTAATAATCCGCGATTGCTATATATAAAAATCTAGGCACAATTGTTACTAACGCCATCACTGTCTCTTATATAGACATTGTAATTCTCTTAAGTTTACGTTGAGACCTCTACCCTTCACGTCGCTTGCTTCTATATCTATTCCTGTTCCCTTAACCCCTCATTACTCCATAATTACCAAAACAACAATGTACTCATATTTTGCTACAGCCGAAGCATACCCTCTCTCCTAACGGCACAGCATAGGCGGTAACGGTTTTTTCGGGATGACTGCAATATTAAATAAGAGAAAGTGAGGAGTAGGCCACGGGACACTGTTACAAGCTCCCCGTCCCCCGCTGTACATTTTCATTTGTAATGCCTTTGCACAAGCAGGCGAGGGCCTTTTACACATCAGTCTTAAAATCTTATCATCACGATTTTTAAAAAATTGTCATTATTTACTGTGAAACGTAGACGGAACAGCATGTCCAGTAAAGACCCGTCTGGGAGTCACTCGGCTCAGTATGTCGGGCCTTACCGACTGGAGAAAACGCTGGGGAAAGGACAGACAGGTAAGAAGCATTTAAATTTACTTTATATAACTGTATCTAAACTATTGAATTATACTAAATAGGAAAGATCTGAAAGTAACAGGGTAGATTTAGGGCACTGCCTTTTATATGCCAGTTACCGTGTTTTTGAACAGTTCAACGGAATATAGATTCATGTTATTTGTATAACATCTAGTAACGGTTAGAGAAATAACGTGGTCGGCAGTGTGTTTGTCAGCTGATATCATACTCCATACATTTGCTGTATTGACAGTTTGCAGCCATTTACGGGTTGAGAGTGTTTCCTGTATTTTAACAGCTTATTGAGGGGTTCCGGCTGGCCTGCTGGCATTTTATTGACGTTATTGTTGTGTCAGGGTGTGCATGTGTATGTCAGTGTGCTCCACTTCCATTCACGCTGGGGGTTTTAAATGCGTGATGGGCGCCCTGATGCTCGTTTACTTTATGCATCTGTCCACAGACATGATGCAAACAAGTTGATCTTCAAGTTTTATGTAGCTACACGATTACATTTTTTTCCAAGAAGGAAAGTAACACCGAAAGCTGCTTCCTCGGTCTTTTGCTGTTTTTCTGTGACGATGTTACTTTGCCGTGTGTTTGGTGTACACAGTGATGGGTCAGGGACTGTAACTATAAACTCCTATTCTCTCTATTAAGTCTGTAGTTTAGGCAAAGAATGTGTAGCCAGCTAGATCAGAGATGACACAAGGAATGGCTTATTTTAATCTTACCGTAACCCAGGTTACCAATTTTAACTTTTCTTAGTGTTTTGTATATATGACACTGTAAGAATTTGCTACAATGGTTTACTAAACTTAAACTGCTTAAAATAAAAAAATCCTTCGTCCAACGCACCATTTCACAACTTTGGCTTTTAACTTTTTTGTTTTACAGGTTTGGTGAAGCTGGGAGTTCACTGTATTACCGGTCAAAAGGTTGCAATAAAAATAGTGAACAGAGAGAAGTTATCGGAGTCAGTGCTGATGAAGGTGAGAGGGCTGACTTGTGTAATGTCAGCTACTCAGACGCAGGTTGATTGCCAGTCTGTGTGGACATTAACATAGCGATGATGTAAAATAACTTTTTTTCAGGTGGGGGTATCTGCTTTTGTGAGTTGCTTTGTGATTGAAAGTGGTTTTTGGGAATATGTTTCCTAGTAAGCCCAATAGCCTGAGCTGTATATTCAGTATTGTGCTATTCGCTTGTGTATGTTTTTCTTTTCTTTTTTGGTAAAATGAGAAAGAATTAACATTATATGAATTGAAATTGAATAATTATCATTATGACCCTGTATCGCATAAGCTGAGTGATGAATGCAAGGCTGGATGAATTGTTCTGAGAATAATTTGAATTTTTGGTCACACTCAAGTTCTGCTATTTTGTGTTTTGAGATTATAAAATGAAACTTTCCTGAACCAGAACGAAACAGAAAACTGTGCAGGCTCATGGCTTTTGGTCTGTATGTGGGTCAGCGTTTTTGGCTTATTGTATAAAAATATTTGTAATCTAAATAATTTTGTGTTTAGATTTCACTAGTTTTGCTTCTACTATTTGCATTTTTTGTCCCACTGACTTAAATATTACTAACAGCTGATGTCTCCAATACAGTCATCTCTTCCATTTACAGTAGGTTGTTGTAGTATACGTTTCTGCTGCAATGCTAATAATACCTTTAAACAGTTCTACAGTTAAAACAATTTTATCATAGGTCTCATGAAATGTGCTCATCATGTTTATCGTACATGAATGTGACCCCTAGATTATATACTTAAACAGTAACATTAATACTGCAATCAGGTTGTTGCACTGAATCCCAAGTCAACAATTTTTCAGTATTGATCAGAATGTGACAAATAAACAACAAAAATAAACAAACTAGTTCCTTGCAGCACATTTAATTAATGTGGACATTTGGCTAATTTTAAAATATACTAAATTAAGCTGAGAAAATATATTTCTTCATACTCATGAGGATAAGGTTTTGTGCGGTTAATGATTGGAATAAATGTTGCTACTCTATAGTATTATTGTAACAGAGGAAACAACTGTTCATCTTCTCATAAATTCACAATAATTTTCAGTGAACACAGTTTCTTGCTTTTGCTGATGTAAGTAGGGAATTAAATAGACCTTGCGTGGCAGGTAGAGCCTCTGCTCGGACGATAGAAGCAGGAAAACATGGCCGCAGGGCCAGATGGGTTACCAAAACAGGAAGAACAAACAGCGTCACTTCCATTCGTGTGGCCGCTGAGCGCTTTTGACCTGTGATACAGTGTGTCATTTTATTTTCATTCGCAACCGGAGTGGAAAATCCCGCATTCCTGAATTGGATGGAATGGGTCCATGGTTGGCCCGGCATTAGCGCAGCCTGGTAATAGCGGTCTTCTCTGCAGGCTACCTTTTCGGGATGTATCCCTCCATTGGCAGGGTGTCTTTATAATGAACAGATGGCTCGCAGGACAGCAGGCTGACCATTTGCCTAATGGAACGCATATCACATGAAACCTCATGCTAAAGCAAGGGTTAGCGGTCTCGATCTTCGGTCAAACACTGTTACCTCAGGTGAAATCTAGGGTGCTTACTTTACATCCAAGGTGAATGATCATTGTTATTACATTGGGTGAAATCTAGTTTTATGTCAAGCAATATTATCTCAAAGGAAGATGAGAAATGCTGGTATAAAACCTTGGTTAATCATTATTACTCCCAAATGGGGATTTTGAGTATGAATCTTATTGCAAACATTAATAGACTAGGTGAAGTTTTGGGAGTAAGTCCAATATCACATTTTATTGCCTTGGTTGAGGTCTAGGCTTGTAAGTATCACATTAAGAATTGCAATGCTTAACACTGAGTAACAGAATATACTAGTCTGCTAATATTGGTAGGTAAGAAAGCCATGATAGTAGTGGTATTGACTTAAAGTGCATTAATGGGAACACAAGAGAAATCAGTGTGTCCTTGGCCTTATGGTTTTTTTCCCATTAAGGTGGAGAGAGAGATCGCTATTCTGAAACTGATAGAACATCCGCATGTGCTGAAGCTGCATGACGTATACGAGAATAACAAATATCTGTAAGTATGTTCAGCTGTTGCAGTGTGTGAGCACTGAACAGCTAATTAGCTGTGATTAGCACAGCAACGATCTGTGATTATACCAGTCAGTGAGAATTTCTGAATTTAAAATACTTTTCAGTTTGCCTTCTGAACATTTTGCATTTCTACCCTTTTACTACTCATTTTTTTCTTTTAATGTCTCTCTATGTACTGCTAATTTTATAATGCTTAATGTTTGCATTTATAGAGATATTATTCTCATAGATTATTAGTAAAATTGCTGTTAGTAATTTTGCTGTTCATTCTTGCTGTCGCAGACATAGATGCTACCAGGTTTAATTTTAGCAGTGACTTCAGAATCAGGATATGTTTGCCATGCAGTAAAAGGTTCAATAATTATTTGGTGGCAGTACAATATTCTGTACTGGCAGCTCTTGACTAAAATCGACTTGAGTAAATCCAAACTTAAACTTTATGTAGTGCCGATTTTTTTTATAAAGCATAAACGTAAAAAAGTGACAAGCACCAGTGAGTAAATTGACAGTCTATTTTTTCACTGATTTTAATACATGTTTTTAGTTCATGGTTACTCAACACTTCCAACCACAAAGGCCAGCTTTTTATTGTTTATTATGTTGGGGGCTGGAGGGAGTCACCAAATTTCACTGAAGAGGGGGAGGGTCCCCCTCAATATATTTTTTTCAGACAGGGCACCAGTGACCAGTGTTTTTGCAACCCTGCTTTAATACACAGTGTTCAGCATACATGAGTACACCCCAAAATATTTCCCAGAAAATCATCTATCTCTCTTTGGAATTAATACTTTCTTTGGGATCCTGTACCATAAAATATTCCAGAAAATCTGATTTATTGATTGCAAATGAGATTTGTCAGTAGAAAAACAAAACTGAATTTTATTTAACAATATGATGTAAGACCATGGTGCAAAAATGAGTACACCCCAATGAATGTCTTAGGACTAAAACTTGATAAAATGCTAATTAACAGGAATTCAACAACAGACAAGTCTACTCAATCATGATACAGGTGGCTAGCAGATAACTAACAATTAAGATGATATTTATCTAATAAAACCCCCTCCCATTCAGTGTTGGCAGTGATGTCACTACAGGGAAGAGCGATGTCGTATGACTTGAGGAAGAAAGTAATTTCTTTACACAAAAATTAGTAAGGCATCATTAATCAATTATTAGGAATACGGCAGAGAAAGAGTTTCTAAAATTCAAAAAGGATGGACAGGCCATCCACAGAAGCTAACACCTCAACATGAGTGTTACTTGATAAGAGAAGTTGAGGAAAATCCTCATGGAGTTCATCATAGTGAAGAAATAGAAAGCCAAACTGGGATGACTGTTTCCCGTAATCGAGTTACCTGTATATCTGAAATTTGTTAGGCCTACTGCTGCTCTTTATGATCAGCTTCAGATTGAACAGCTTCCCTTGTTTTCCCCTGCGGATCTTGGGTTGGTTTTTTCCCTAGGTACTTGGTGCTGGAGCATGTGTCGGGCGGTGAGCTGTTTGACTATCTGGTGAAGAAGGGCAGACTGACGCCTAAGGAGGCCCGCAAGTTCTTCAGGCAGATCATTTCAGCTCTGGACTTTTGTCACAGTCACTCCATCTGGTAAGATGGGTCTCCAGGCACAGCATGGTGCAGGATAAATACAGATGCCCAATGCACTGGTTTAATAACACTTCCTCTACTTTCCACTACATTGCGTAGAGGTACACTGTTTTCCTGACTCCATGTAAGACTGAAAAGATATTCTGTTTTTCCTGCTTACAATTATGAAGAATAGCCAAAAGGGTTTCAATACATCCAAGTGTTCACAATATGCTAAAGATACTAATGTTTACTAAATATATAAAACCTAAATTAGTGTCAAAGGGTATTATTTCAGTATTTGGAGTTCCAGGGTGCCAGTTTTGGATCTTACCAAAATCTCAAAGGAAGTAAACACTGTCTGCTCAACTGTTACATGACATTATTTGTGACATGTTCCATGATGTGCTTTGCTCTGATCTCTCCCATAATGCGCTACGCAGTAATCTCCCCAGTGACGCGCTCTGCACTCATCTCCCCAGTGACGTGCTCTGCACCGATGTCCCGCGTGACGCGCTCTGCTCCAATGTCCCGCGTGACGCGCTCTGCTCCGATGTCCCACGTAACGCGCTCTGGACTGATATCCCCCGTGACATGCTCTGCACTGATGTCCCCCGTGACGCTCTCTGCACTGATGTCCCCCGTGACGCTCTCTGCACCGATGTCCCCCGTGACGCGCTATGCTCTGATGTCCCGCGTGACGCATTCTGCACCGATATCCCCCGTGACGCGCTCTGCTCTGATGTCCCGCGTGACGCACTCTGCTCTGGTCTCCCTTGTAACCCACTCTGATCTCCCTTGTGACGCTCTCCCTGCTTCACCTTCTGCAGCCACAGAGACCTGAAGCCCGAGAACCTGCTGCTGGATGAGAAGAACAACATCCGGATTGCTGACTTCGGTATGGCCTCCCTGCAGGTGGGAGACAGTCTGCTGGAGACGAGCTGTGGGTGAGTGCTGTGTGTGTATGCAGACTGGCCTGTTTCTCTGCTCTCTGTTAGCGGAGCAGCGCCATAGAATATTCTACTAAAATGACATGCATTATGCTGAATATTAGTTGTTTCCATTGTTATTTGTTCGTTTAGAAAAATAATTTGTTACAGTTGATGGTTCTTGTAATTATGTCACCTTGAATATGCCTCAGGATGAAGGTGCAGTTTGGTTTGAATGCAAATTTAAACAAGATATGCATTCATGTATTTAAGTTTAATAAAAATAATTCATACTTCCATATTCTTGTATTTTCAATAATTTCAGATCCCCACATTATGCCTGTCCAGAAGTTATCCGAGTAAGTATTAAAAATTTTTTTTGTTAATGATATGTTCAGGCTATTATTGTGTTTCAAGTGAATGAAATAAGGCTTTAGTGCATTTTTGCCGTCTGAAATTTCACAGGTAATTTGGGAGAATAGTAGAATATGCGTGAGCATGATGTAATGCTGCCGTGCTCATTCGTCTGCTAATTTGCGTACAAACTGCTTCAGGGTGAAGGCGCCGTGTCGTGTGTGGCACATTCGAGGCAGAAGCATGACGATAAATTGTCTGCGGCTGATGAACTATGAGAATGACGTTATCCAAAGCTATTAGCAGAGATTTATCTCGGAATTAGTAAATTAAGTATATTTTGCCTGTAGAATATTGTTTTTAGCTAGTGAATCCATGCAAGTCGAATGGACTCGGCGAGTTAGTCATTTCGTGGCACGGCGCTGCAAGCTGCGATATTTTTGGCGGTATGTGGTGCAGAGTTTGCAGCGCTCTCCTCCCCTCAGGGCGAGAAGTACGACGGCAGGCGGGCGGACGTCTGGAGCTGTGGCGTCATCCTGTTCGCGCTCCTCGTGGTGAGTAACCTGCAGCATCCTCCTGCCTCCCGTCTCCATCTACCTGTGTCACTTCTTCTGATTTTTTTTTTTTATATTAATCCCTTGTTTGTCTCTTCTTCTCATAAATGATGTGTTTGTTTTTAAGTACACATAGTAACCTGATGGCAGGGTACCAGGGATAATCTGTATGTTTGAGAAAAGAGAAATAAAATGTTGACAGTGGCATGGGGGTGGAATAGAGAACTCACCGATGTGGTTTTTCTCTTTTATGCATCTATCAGGGGAGAGTGTACTAGTCCCAGCAAGCCCAGCTGTCTCTGTGTGTCTCTTCTCTCTTCTTTGGTATTCTCTTACTTTCTGTATGCCAGCTATCTGCCATTCTTGCTTTCGTGTTAATCCCTGACACCTATGCCATTCCCTCCCCCATTTCCAACTGCTGTGACCCCCTGCCCCATCCACGGCACTATCCCTTACTCACTGCTCTTCCCCCAACCCCATCTGCTTCTTTTCACTGTTCCCTGGCACCACCCGCAGGGCGCCTTGCCCTTCGACCACGACAACCTACGGCAGCTGCTGGAGAAAGTGAAGAGCGGGGTCTTCCACATGCCCCACTTCATCCCTCCTGACTGCCAGTCCCTACTCAGGGGGATGATCGAGGTCAACCCAGAGAAGAGGCTCACGGTGAGAGTGCAGGCCACCGCTGCAGGTCTGAAGGGGGCGCTGTGGGGAATGCTGGCAGAGAGTCAAGGCAGGACATTGGCACACACAATGACTCTCACCATCTCTAGTACTTACACTTTTTTATTTTTAAACTGGGACTTTACCCCTCCCCAACTCATTATTAAATGAGTGACTCAGTCGCAGATATATACATTCACTCTCACCCACTGTTGTGCACTGACCAATCTGATATGGACAAATACAAGTGGACAAATGTATGTATAATTAGAATGTATGTGGCTTGTGGCCGTGATAAGATGCACGGCGTACTGCTGCACGTACTCGCGTCATTGACTTCCCACGTGCAAGTACAGGCTATATAAATCTCTCCATCTGTCCTCTTTCCTTACAGCTAGAAGCAATACAAAAACACGCCTGGTATCTGTAAGTAAAGATCTTATTTCATTTAGTTTATGTGGTTTTCCATAAACAAAAGCATAAAAACAGGCAGGAGTGGGTTAGCGACAGTGCTGATAGGGTCAGTTCTCGCCCAACAGTATGGCCCTCTCTCTCTGCCAGGGGGGGTCGGAACGAACCCTGCCCGGAGCAGCCTCCCCCCAGGCGGGTCTGTGTGCACCGCATCCTGTCCCTCACCGAGCTGGACCCTGATGTGTTGGACAGCATGCACTCACTGGGATGCTTCAGGGACCGAGTGAAGCTCGCACGAGACCTGCAGTGTGAGGAGTGAGTCAGCCCCCCCTGCCAGTTCCCCGTGTGCTGATCAGTGTGTTTAATTCGTTTTTTAAAAATGGCTGCCTTTTATTACAGCAAGGCTGTGTTTGGGCCTCAAATGCGACTCCGCCAGTTCCCCACCCTGCTCTTTCTCTAAATTTATTGCCCTTACTAGTGGGGCAGGAAGGAAGTGGGCGAGAGAGTAGCAACCTTGTATTTTCTACTTGAAACATAAGCGCTGAAAGAAAGTAGGCAATACCAAGACATTCCCTCTCTTTTCCCAGAGAAAATCAGGAGAAGATGATCTATTACCTCCTCCTTGACCGAAAAGAGCGGTATCCTAGTTGTGAGGATGAAGACCTGCCACCCAGGAATGACATTGGTAGGCACCTTTATATGCTTCACCTCTGAATCATGGAAAGGGTGAGGTTCCATGCCACCCTTTCCTTTAGCTGCAGCCCGATTGTTAGGCTGCAGTAAATCATCAGTTTGTCAGTATTGCACACTGTAACTACCTACTGAGAGAACCTGGTTGCACCTAACTGATAGCATGCCGCTAATTACCGTGCTTCCAAACATTAATAAATGTTTTGCAAGGATTCACTGAGTATATTTTTCCTGTGGTATGTTTATATTGAATCTGTAGTTTATGTATAAGTTTAGAATTTATTAAAATTTTTTAATCAATAGAAGGACTGTAGCTTATAGCTGATAGCTTATTAGCTGTTAGCATCATGTTTGTGTGGAGCATGATTCCGGCCATTTTGCCATTCCTGTCAGACCCGCCCAGGAAGCGAGTGGACTCCCCGATGCTGACCAGGCATGGCCGCTCCCGGCCTGAGAGGAAGAGTCTGGAGGTGCTAAGCGTAACGGAGCAGGGCTCCCCGACCCCACCACGCCGAGCACTGGACACAGCAGCGCACAGCCAGAGGTCAGCTCCCTCTGCAGGGGCATGGGAGGAAGGGGCGTGGCAGAGTGGGGTGTGAGAGGAAGGGGTGGGACAGGAAGGGGTGGTGCACAGCCAGAGGTCAACTCCCTCTGCAGGGGCATGGGAGGAAGGGGCAGGCAGGGATGGGCCGCATGCTTTCAGGGCACCGACCGCTCAGTGACCTGCAGACTTAAGGAAGGATGAACGTTTTGTGATTTGGTGGCATGTGCTACACAATCTTTTAAGAATCAAGATCTTTTATCTTAATAGAGCTTCAGGAAAATCTGACAGCAGAGAATTAGTTACTGCGACACACTCTTTGCAAGTGACTTGGGGCGACTGCGTTGTGAAAGGCGCTATATAAAAATGAATTGAACTGAACTGAATGACTTATTTTCAATTATGATATTCTTTTCTGACATACTTGCCCAGGAGCAGTGAAAGTCAGATGGGGCATCTCCTGACAACTAGAGCTCTGCTGTTGTGTCTTTATCTTCCCTTATGTCTGGTCACAAAAGCAGTGTGATTCTTGCAGAGATGAGTTCATGTAAACCTTCAGAGAAGGGATTAAAGCTGTCTGCACACTGTGGCATATTTAGGTGAATATAAAGCAAATGCTAACAGCCTTACTGCTGTGACAGTGCAGGAAGTGACATCAAACAGACTGTGCCTTAGACAGCACCCCCCTCCCCCCTCTTTTCTGATTCAGGTCCCGGTCGGTCAGTGGAGCCTCTACAGGACTGTCCTCAAGTCCCCTGAGCAGTCCCAGGGTAAGTGATTCCCCACCTTCAAAGACCTTTAATGCCATGTTGCATTAGTAAAACATCTGGGCTGTGTTGCACATGCACACGGGAGTGGAATTAGCAGAATGTTGTGCTTTTTATCCCATTATGACTAACTATTGAATATAATGCACGCATGTAATTTTATTAGTAGCATTTTATTAATAGCTTTACTTTGCAAACGTAAATCTTATTGTAAATGTGCATTGCACACATGATATTCCATTTTGAGCCATTTTACATACCATACTGCAAATCTTTCTTTCCAGTTTCATATCCTTCCATTTTCTGGTTTCTGCTGCCTTCTGTGTGATATTTTTAGGATACTAGACAATTCTAACCAAGTTTGGTATAAGATGCTTCATAGCATTTTTGCATTTTCTAGACTAGAACATACATATGTGGAATTGCTGGGTGCATCATTGTATCAATAATGAAATTAAATGGATTATTTGGATTTTCTTTAGGCAAAGTGAACCCCCCATTCGATCCTTTTACTAAAGACTAATACACTTTTGTAATTATCTTAGCACTGTACTGCAATATAAACATCCCCAGGAACAGAAAGCCGTTCAGGGTTTGTGTCATTGGTTTGCAAGGAATACACAAGCAATTTATTTGCACGGAGGACTTTGCAGTGTATTACCAAAATATGTCATGCATGCTTACTTTTAATAATTGCCAATTAGTTTAGCCTTAAGAGTCACAATTCACAGTCCATGACATATTTCATCTCCATTCGTCTTTCCATTCTTCCATGTCTTCCCCCATCCCTGTTTCCCCTCCTTCTCCACTGTGTCAGAGCCCAGTCTTCACTTTCAACCAATCAGAAGTCACTTCCGCCACCACCGTCCAATCAAAGGAGCCAAAGGCCGGAAGCTCCCCAGCAGCTCGCTCATCACAGCGAACTCCCGATCAAAAAACACAAACTCTGCCATCCAAAGCCTCCTCGGATCGCCCCCACCTCCAGTCCATGAAATCCCTCCAGCTCCACACGCCTCCATCGCCTTCTCCATCTCCTTCTCCTCTTCTTTCCCCACGCTTTTTCTTTTTCCCTGCTCCCTCTGTTCTTAAGTCTGTCACCAAGAGCATCTATCCTAACTCTCCCCATCCTAATACTCTGCCGCAGGTCACCCCCCAGGGCTCTCCACTCCCCACCCCACTTGGTACCCCCGTCCACCACCCCCAGCACCCCTCTCCGACCCCTCCCTCTTCTTCTTCTTCCTCTTCTTCTTCACGGGCGGAGGGTGGAGGGGTGGGAGTCGGCTCCCTCTCACTGACCCCACCATCCAGTCCCGGAGGTGGCGGCGGCATGGCGGCCAGTAGCTCTGCCCACTGGAGGACCCGCCTCAACTCCTTTAAAAACAACCTGCTGGGGTCACCTCGCTTCCACCGGCGCAAGCTGCAAGGTGAGGAATGGAAAGCCAGCTATATGGGGGCGGGGCCACAGGGGCACTGGCCCCAGCTGAGAGTTGATTGGCCCCTGCACTGCCCCCACCCCTGTCACTTGCCAATTCAAAACATATCATTGGCTAATAATAAAACCATCAATCTGTATGAATTATGGGCCCTCTTATGCCTGGGGCCAGGGTGCAGTCACTCTGTACTGGCTATTCTTCACTAGAGTTAGGAGCATGGGCTTAGTTATTAAATGTAAGGTAATAAGGTATCACAGAAAACAGTGTTGTTGGTGAAAGGGCAAAAGCAGCAGTATGATGGGCTTAAGAGTTTATTTCAATCTATTTTTGCATTCCAAGCTAACATTCAAATTGTGGGCATAATTTTGTGTAAAAAGAGTTAATTAGGTACATATATATATTTAAAATAATGATATCAAAAAAAACTTCAGAATCTTTTTAAATTTTGCAATCATAACCCCAGTTATAGTGCTGAATTAGTTTCTATAATGTAATAAAACTTGAAAGGCATAGCATCCAAAATCCGTCAAATTAAAAACAACAACGAAGCAATGAGAGCTAGTCTAATTAGAAGTACCAGTCTTATTCCCTATACAGTGGTACCTCAGTTCTCGAACTCATTAGAACTCGAATTTCTTAAACGTCAAACCAACCAGTTCGAAAAAAATTACCTAAAACTCGATTTGAATCTCAGAAGCCAAACCGTTAACGCCGACCTAAGATGACTTGTACGCATGGGGAAATGACTCATGCGGCACGTCTCTCAGTGGAAACAAAGGGTAATGCTTCAGTCTCAGCCTCGCATTCACTGTGATAGCATCATGCACGTTTATACTAGCTGAATACATATATTTAGACAGTAAGAATACATTTAGACAATGATAGACAGTAACAGTAATTATTATTATATAAGATACATTTAAAAATAAAGATTTCTTATTAATTATTTTAATAGTAATAATAAACCATTAATACATTAAATTATAATATTGTCATGCCAAGCGGGGACTAAACGGAGACAAAGGCGCAGACATCCGGGTATCGGGGAATACAGGGTTTAATTACAGGTACGGCAGGCAAAATGCAGATGGACAATACAATGACCGGACTGGGGAAACCAACTGAAATGTGGACTAAATACAGAGGCCTAATGACAACAACCAGAAACAGCTGATCACACAGGAATTCCACACGAGGTTAACGAGGGGGCGTGGCACATGGAAGGAGCGGATGATTGGGGCTTTACACATTTTTTGGATACATTTATTTTCTTACTTTAAAAATGACTGTTTTGATAGATGTCTTTAGTACAATATATGTTTTTCTTGTTTTGTCCAGTTCATTGTGTTTAAATGCTAAAAAAAATTAGATTTCGGTGTAACCAATTAATTGGCTTTCCATTATTTCTTATGGGGAAAATTCGATCAGAACTCTTAACTTTTTAGGATTCGGTCCAGAGTTCTGAATGAATTAATTTCGAGTTCTGAGGTACCACTGTACTTACTTCAGACAGATAGCATTGGACTTATAACACCAGTACAATGTATAAATCGATCAGATTTTATCATTGAGAATTTTCAGAAAGCTGGTTTCCCAGCAAAAACCATTAATATTGTCATATATGCCTGTCTTAGATAACCTCAGAATTGAGTGTTGAGCTGTGCCTCTGCTTAGGTGATTCCTTATCATGGCAGGATTGGAGCCAGGTCTTGGCACACAGGAGGCTGTAATGAAGCTGATCTTAACATTATGGGCTGGTTTAGCACCACACTGGAAATAAGCAAAGAGTGTCCGAATCAACAGCTGTTTTTTAACACTACTCTATAACAGATTAACTGCTCACTTGAAATGTGTAGAAATGTCAGACTAGATTATTTCAAAAACTAGGTGACAATAACAAAATCGATCTTTTCCGTATCTTACTGATTATCTGACTTTTTATTTTTATTTTTGAGAGACATACACTGATGAGCCAAAACTCTATGACCTCTGTCACGAGAATAATGTTGACACGAATGGTGCGTGTCAAAGACTGGGATATATTGTATTCGGTGCTTGTCAACATGTACAGTCCAGTGTACAAGGTACAGTCCAGTGCTCCTGATAACATATTCCATGCAGTGGGGTTGATCACACGGACGGGATTATATAGTGTTTCGACCTGCCTGTTGAAAACATGTGAAGGTGTATGATTTAAAAAAAGAAAAGAAAAACAAGAACGTTTGACATCCCTACTTATAAATACAATGCCCTCACTTTTCTTATTATCTGTTCATTTTGCGTTTTTGAAAGCATTAAAATTCAGCTTGTACTTGCTTTCAGGTTGTATTTTTGTTGGAAATAAATAATCTCTTCATCAGAATTTTCAATGAATGTTAGGCGTCCCTGATGGCAAGCCGGCGATAATCTTGTTTAATGTTCAGTTTTTTTTCCTTTTCCTTTTTCATTTGCAGTTTGGTTTATGGATTTGTCAACCTTGTTCAGTTAATCCAATCGATCTTAGTCACACCTGTGTCTCCTTATTCTGTCAATATTTAACGCTGGTCAGAGTTTGTCAGTTTGAGCTCTGTGTTTGAGATTGTTACTCTAGTGCTACTTTTCAAAAAGTATGCCGTGATTAAGTGATGAATTGCGATTAAGTAAATGAATCGCCTGACATCCCTTGTATTTTTTTCTCCACCTGTTGTTGACATCGTGCTTTCAGACATCAGCCAGCTCTATTACAGCCAAGCTGTGACCAATTTGAAAGTTCCAGGTACTTCTGTTGCAGAACAGGGTTGGTGTGATAATGTAGACTTAGGTGTTATTTATAGTTTTTTTTGCGCATGAAAATGCATAAGGTGCATGCATAATTTAGACTTCAGTATTCAGAGGATACACAGATGGGCTCTGGTCTGGGCTGGAGTCAAAACAAAAGCAGATCTTATCAAAATATAGATCAAGTGGAATAGGAAGGATAGAATCAGTGTGAACTGTTAAGGTCACTTCACTGTTGGCGAGATGGATCACAGTAGTACACCCAGGCAAATTAGTATATGTCCCACTGGGTTGAGTAAACTCCCACCTCTGCACGGTACACTCATTGGCCTTTGGGAAGGGCAATTTGAAGCAGAAGAGAACAAGGTAAATGATGAGTCAGGGATTCCAGAGAATGCCTGTGTTCAGTGTACTGGAGTGCCACCTGCTGCCCTAAACAAAGCTTAAACTGAGATTGTGAAGGGGGAGAAGGGCCAAGTGATTGGGGGAGGGGCTGAGACATGCATGGGTTTGGGAGGTCAGAGATTAGCCGAGCAGCAGTATTCTTACAGAAACACCCAAGGTCCAGAGATGGAAGGACTGAAGCTGAATAATTATAGTAAAATCCCATTATAACAGACTTCAAGGGACCTGGTAAAACAATCTGTTATATCCAGAGTCCGTTATATCCAGAGTTGCTGTATGCCTAGAACACAACTACAGGACACCATTTACTCATGCCACACTCCAACACACTTGTGGTAAAGATTATTATATTTTACATGTAGTAATCCAACTTTATTTACTGTATTTCGCCTATTGCAACTCAACAAAAATCATTTTATGTCACAAACACCTATATCTTCTTTTCTTACTACTGTAGTGAACGAATGCATAGCAAATGACAAGAGGCATTCTAATACCCTACATTAAAGATATCACATAAAGTGTATTTGGTTTTCACGTGTGCCTTTAATTGTGGTTGTACTCAGTTCTTTTCTGATCCTCGCATGTCTTAGCCATTGTGTAATCACCTACCGTGTGTGTGCCTTACTGTCCTTGGTGCAACTTCCCGTGTTTTCATGTCGTTCATGGCTTTCGATGCTTGTTGTGGGCTCCCTTTAAGGAGTAACATAAAGAATAGCTTCATGTCAGTCCGCCTCTCGTCATTTTCATTCACAACTGCTGTGATTCAATACTGTACAATATTGTACATAGAATATAGCCTTTCAGTGGCTAGTTTTTCGTGGTTTATTTTAAGCTTTGATGAATCTATGTTTGTCGCTGAGAGAAAATTACTTTCTCTTTTTCGTCATGTTTTCTATGCACGCAGCATTAGCCTCAGGTAGCTAGCAGACGTGTTACTGCAAGGCAAAGGAGGCTTATCAAACTAAATAAAGTTTTTAAAAAAAGAAAAGAATTAGCATGGTATAATTTTTTCTGTATGTTGTTATGAAAAAAATACCCAAAATGAACACTGTAAGTGGACTACTTGATTGCTTTAAGCAAATTATTTAAACAGTATTTGTGTAGGAATGATTCTGTCCCAAGCCTTTTCATCCATATATGTGGTTGATCACTATAAATGTTATCACTATAAGTATTTAATTGTTTTATACTTATTATTTTCTTGGGTTTAACATCTATTTGTTTCAAAATAAACACATGTGAAGTGAGCAGACCCTGTGATAACATGTGCTTCCTCTCTTATATTTAGTTCCCACGTCAGAAGACATGTCCAGCCTAACCCCTGAGTCCAGCCCTGAGTGAGTGATGCAGCCTTAAATCTGCAGTGTTGTCATGGTGATGTTCATCCCCATCTGCTCATTGGGTGTCTAATGCTTTAACTAATTTCTCGGAACCTTAACAGACTTGCGAAGAAGTCCTGGTTTGGAAACTTCATCAGCCTAGAGAAGGAAGAGCAAATCTTCGTGGTGATCAGAGACAAACCCCTCAGCTCCATCAAAGCCGATATTGTTCATGCCTTTCTTTCGGTGTGTTTCTTATTTGTCGATACATTTTCAATAATGTAAGATTAGGTATTTATGTGTTAATTCATTTAAATCAAGTAAAGTTAATTTATTAGCCGGTTGGCATAATGGCTCTATAGGTGGTGCTGTTGCCTTACAGCTACCGAGTTGAACTCCTCCTCTGCTCTATTTTTGTGGAATTTGGTTTCCCTGCATTGCTGTCGTTCCCTTCTATTGCTCTTTTCTCTCTCATTACTCTGTTTCCCTCTTGCTACTCTGGTTCTCTCCTGTTACTTGGCTTCCCCCTCGTTACTCTGGTTTCCTCCTGCAGTCCAAAGACTGGCAGTAAGAATAATTGATATCTTTAACTTGCCTGTATTCTAGTCTATGTGCCTGAGTCTATGTGTTTGTGTGCTCTGTGAGTAACCAGCATCCCATGCAGGGTGTGCCCTAGTCTTGTTCCCTGTGCTGCCTGGAATAGGCACCAGACCCCCCTGATCTGGATAAGTGGTTGGATGGTAGATGGTTGGAGTCAGGCTCTTCATGGCCTGTGTTTTCTCTTTCAGTGTTTTTCAGTGTTTTAATATTTCAGTGTTGTGTAGGTTTTGTATTCTGATGTATTGAAGTGACACTGCTTCAGGTCATTCAGTTTCCCTTGTTTCTCTGCACTGTTGTTACAGCATCATACTTTCTTAGTCACATCATCCTGCGATGCAGTAGTGCTCATAGAGCAGTATTATCATACCCACTGTGTTCTGGTTTCAGATTCCCTCCCTCAGTCACAGCGTCGTCTCTCAGACAAGCTTCAGGGCAGAGTACAAATCCTCAGGCGGGCCGTCCGTCTTCCAAAAGCCCGTTAAGTTCCAGGTGGACATCGTGTTCTCTGAAGCAGAGAGGGAGCGGGAGCGAACAGAACGGGAGGGCCGCAGGGAGACCGGCATCTACAGCGTGACATTCACCCTCATATCGGGTACGCTGACAGGACAGCCGGGGGTAGCGGTGTGGTTCAGACAAGCTACACCTTGCAGGTTATCTTAGCAAGAAATTTTGTGTCATTTAGTATATGATAAACAAAATGCTGGCATGACATATTACCAATCTTAGCAGTGCAGATTCCTGTATTAGTCTGTACCAGATATTTCTAGGTAGTTAACTCTAACGTTTTCTCTATATCTTAATAACCGTTTTTTAAAATGTCCTGTTTATTTACAATGGTATCTTCGAACATGAACTTAATTCGTTCCAGCAGGCTGGTCCAGTTGCGATTTGGTCAAGGTCCAAGTCAAATTTCCCAATAAGAAATAATATAAATGAATTTAATCTGTTCCAGACCCCCAAATTATTGCCTATTTAAACCTATCTACTTGCCTAGCTAATTATAAAAAGCTATAACAATCAATATAAAAGTAATACACACATGAAAAAGCACACATACAAAAGCAATAAACATGAAATAAATGACAGTCCCATACTCTAAAGCGAGAGCAGACATACATACACCACCTTCCAGTCTCGCTATAATTTCCTTTTTACGTTTTACAGTTACTCTTTACACTTTTACTCTTTGGTTTGCTGATCACTGCTCACTTTCTTAATTGCCATGATTACTATATCACTAAATGTACTGTAGATAAAGCACAAGAAATTCACACCGAACACAGCTCTCACATGTCAGACTCAGTGAACACTAAGATTGATTCATAGGCATCAGCATACCAGTAAGTCCGTTTGCCTTTGTTTCAACTCGTGAAAACTTCATCATGATCCATACAGGTTTTAAGCAGGTCAGGTTAGTTTTGACATGTTCCAAGTTTTCAGGCAAATTTTTCTCGACTGAACCGTACGAATTGGTAGACTTGAATATGCATACGTCTCAACCCATACAATAACGTTTTTGCAGGAATGGTTGAGTTCCAAGATTTCGGTCGAGGTGCAAGTTGAAAAAAATTCAGGAAACCCCTTTGATGTCCAACTTGGTCAAGTTAAGAAGCATTTGAACTCCAAGGTTCTACTGTGTAAGGAGGAGGCACTGGCCAGTCCATGCGCTGATCGGTATGTTTTTTTTACACACGTTACTCTCCCTTCAGGTCCCAGCCGCAGGTTCAAGCGGGTGGTGGAGTCCATCCAGGCCCAGCTGCTCAGCACCCATGATCAGCCGTCAGTGCAGGCCCTAGCTGGTGAGGCCCCTGTGCCAAAAACCTGCCCCCCCACGGGCTGCCCTTCTCAGCTGCCATTTCACTCACTCCTCTTTTTCTCTCCTTTTGTCAGATGAGAAGAACGGGCAGATGTCCTCACGGCCACCGGGCACCCCGACACGCCAGAACTCTCGCCGTTCAGAGGGAGGCGGAGATAGGAGCGAATGGGTTGACCGAGGAGAAGGAGGCGTGGGAGGGAGTGGCGGCGCCTTACAGCGGAGGGGGTCTGGGAAGGAGAAGACCCGGCTGCTGTCCTCCAATGGAACACAGTCGCAGCCCTGAGAGGAACCCGCAATACCAACTTCAGACAGTAGATGGCCTGGTGTTCACCCCTAGAGAGAAGGTCTCCACAAAAATTACTCATCAAAATAGTAAATCTCTTAGTTAATCTCAGAGAATGTGAAACTTTCCCAAAGAAAAATATAATGCAATATGAAGATGTTCTTGTCATAGTAAACAAGAGTTTGTATAAATTATAAAGGAAACCAAAAATGGAAACAAGATAAGAATCAAGTGAAAATTCTCACTATTCTACATTCCTACGAAGAATTATTACTTATGTAAAGTTGTGCAGGTTTTTGGTGCAGCAACAACAATGCGGGAAGATTTCAAAACTGAAAATTTGCTCGGTGCACACTGGATATGAGAGAGGGAGACACTTCCTTAAGAGCTCGATGAATGCTGCAGTGCTGCAGGTAGCAATCAGCAGGGGGGGCTATTCTACTAAACTGACCCTGCATATATTTAAGGTATAAATATGTCATGTCCCCTGTCTCCACAAACTATACTCTGGAGCAAATGATAAAGACACGGGCCAAATTTTAAGCAAACTGGAAATCCCCAGCTGAAGAAACGTTAAGTAAAACTGACAAAATGAAGATGGAAAACTGGCTCACACCTCACCTGGATCATTTTCTTGCTTCAGAAGCTGTTATAACATCCAGGGATTTTTTTTCTCAGAGATTTAACCAATGTAGCAAATATGCATCTCATTTAAAGGCACAAGTATATATTTAAGCAGTTGCATCATCTCATCTGATGATTTTAGTCTTAAGTTTTGTTTCCAAGGGATTAAATAGTAAACAAACCAGGCACAAGCCATCATAGAGCAGTATAAGTGAATGAGAAAAACCTTCACATAATTGGAGCAAATTAATTATCAGTTTGCAGTTTCCTTTTTTCTATAAAGTCGGATAAGAGGCTTTTCCTTTTTTCCAGCTGAGGCGTCTATCCAAAGTAAATGGATGGTAGAGCTGGTCTCACACTTCATGAATTCAGGGATATGGAAAATACCTTTGGCCAAGAGCATTCCGGCGAAACCTGGCAAATAAAATGTTGTCAGCTTATTATGCAATTAAATGAATTATCTGAATGTGGTTTCCCAAAATGCTCAAATTCAGTGCACCAACTAATATGTCTCTTGTTTCTATAATCGATGGCACTTGGGGGAAAAAAAATCTGACCTGGCTTTGCAGAAGAGGAAGGAGGCAATTGCCAAGCCAAGCCTGTTTTAAATAAACCCTCAGACCTCTGTGGCAAAATGTTGGGCAAGAGAATAAAATAAAATAATAAAAAAACACTTAAAATTGAAGAGACTCTCAGCCAGTACAGACAGACCTCTGGAGCTTGTATGTTCAATATCAGAAAATAAATGAAACCAGAGACAGAGACTCTGTAACTGAGGAAAAAACAATGCTTGGGAAAAAATAAAAGAACTGTGTGATAAACATGCAAAAATGAAAAATGAACGTCTTTTCAAAGCTTGTTTTGCAACTTTAATATTTTGTTTTTGCTGAATGAAGGACCGAAAAAATGAACCTGGTGAATGTCAAGAGAACTATTTATTGTATTTATTTATGCTTATTTAAGCTTATTTATTTATTTTAAAGAAGAGGATGAAGAAATCAGCAGAACAGTGAAGAAACGACAGACCAATGAATGAAACTGAAGAAATAACAATGAAATCCTAGCTAAACAAATGATCAATAAAAATGATTGTTGAAATGGCAGTTACAGTAGGTCCATTATTAGACAAGAATCTTTTTTTAAAGCGTAAGTTTTTTTGTATGTTTTTTCTTAATTTAAAAAAGACATTTACAAGAAATGGTTAAAAAAGTGATCTAGATGTTCGCTTGTACATTTTAGAAAAAAAAACAGAAATTAATACAAAAACCTTGAGGAAAAACAAACATACAAATACCAAGAAGAAACAGAATGACTGTGCTGTTCCTGTTTATTTCCAGCCATAGGTGTGATGCTGATTATCTCAAAGACTCCAGGACTAAGGATTTGATTAACTGAATGATTCTCTGTGAACATGTCCCACGTAAAATGCAGTATTCACAGTCTGAATTAATGTAATAGATACAAAGTCAACAATAATACTCTTCTCAGAAACTGGACTGAAAACTGGACATGCATTTTCCAGATGTAATACTGGGCAGGAAGACGAATTAAGAAATAACCCTCCCTTAATCCTGAACCATGACAAATATGTTAATGCCCATGCTTTTTCATCACCCCAACTGCAAGAACTTAAAAGACAATGATGTTCTTGTGCACAGAAGACTAAGTCAAAGACGAGGCATCATTCTAGTTATTCTTCTGTCTCTTTACACTATTTTACTGACTAGCACAGGGCTTCCATGCTGAATGAATTATTCTGTATCCAGCAGTTACAAGCTATACAACAACAGATGTACTTTGTTTGAACTTCACTGGTGACTACGAGGTCATCCTGCTACCCTGTTCGCCAGAAAACTCAGTTTCTGTAATCACCGTGCTATGCGGCAGGCTATACCACAGAATATTTTTATAGTCAATCACAGGCAATGGTTTATTGCATGCGTCTGAGTTTATTAAAGTAAACTAAATGACACGTAGACACAGCTACCTTTGGTTACAATTGCCCCATCTATGTGTTCTGTACTTGTCTTGGGAATAATTGGTTGTTAAAAAAAAAGTAAGAAGTATTTTCTAAAAATAACATTGTCAAGAGATATGTACATGCCCCATACCTGATCCTTCATGTGAACTCATTTATAATTTTTCTTTCTGCAAACCCAGCTGAATGTCAAGGCCTATGCTTGTATGTGAGCTCTTGTGCTTTAGCTACAGGTGCCGGCTGTTGGTTTCACTGGCCATCTTTCTGTGTACGTAAGTATACATGTCTGCTGGAGAGCTGAAAGATGCCAGAGGAAGGATGACCACCTTAAAAGACAGATAGATGAACTAGAGTGATAAACTTCAATGCATTTACGTTTATGTAGAACACAGTTAAAGAAAAACCGGTGTACCCCAGCTATGGTGTGGGATAGGCCCCAGTCCAGCACTATCCCCTACCCCCACACTCAACACTAACCAAGATAGGATAGTAAGCCCAATGGATGGAAAACTGCTTTACTATTTACATACACCACCTGGTGTATTTCAGTTAAGACATGGCTCTTCAGATAATGCCCTCCCTTCCTTCATTTTCCTGCTTCCCCACCAGTAGGTCTCTGTCCAGCTTGATCCCCTGTCCTGCTGTGCTGCGTATATATAAATACAAATCCACAGCCCTGTCCCCCTGGCGTTGTAGACATGATGCACAGCCCACACGTACCCCCCCCTCCCCCCCGTCCTCCTTTTGTTATAAAAAGTAAATGTAAACTCATCCGTCTCCTGCTTCACTTCATGATTATACTCATCATTATAATTGATTATTCCAGTTGAAATTGTAAAGCATATTCTTTCCCCATGCACAGTACAGGATGTTTTTCCTATTAAAATCTGAAAAACAAAAAAGCAAAACCATACTAAAAACAAATGTCTGTATTATACTATAAAGATGAAAGTGCACTATTATTACTATTATTGCCTGTGATTAAAAATGAACAATAATGACATTGATTATAGTCATAAATAAAACAAATATCACCTTATTATGATTATTATAATAAACTTTTAAAAAGTGTGGTTTCAGTGTGGTGTTCCTTTGACTGTTGGTTTCTCTGACAGCATAACAGGTCTGCTCTTTTTAAACAGGTCAGCATATAGCAAAAATCTGAGAGCATTCCAAATTCTACATTAGCTCTTGAGTTTAGATTAATTAAAGCTGTTGCCTAAAATAATAATCAATCCTTTATTTATCCCCATGGGGAAATTCCTTTTTATGCCTCTCTCAACAAGCTGTCCGCAAGGGGCAACCACCCGTAGCGGTGCCCTGGGGGTCAAGGGCCTTGCTCAAGGACCCACAGACAGGCTGAGGTTGGGTTTGAACCGGTGACCTTGTGATTACAAGCACACAGGCTTAGCCCACTGAGCCACATGCTGCCCCCCTAAAATGACTTCGTATTAATTCGTTATAGTAAAAATATACGTATAGTGAACTCACAATATAGCTCAATCATGTCATAGTTGATAATCATGCCAACCTGATTGTCTACATAGAATATGAAATTTACACATGTTGTGCACATCTATCTCAATGGCCTGAAGCCACCACTGCAAAATTATAAACTACACACATCAGCACCATATTGACACATAATATAAAATGTTGAAACACATGATCTATGACAATAGGGAACTGAAAACAGAATTGACTGAGTTCTAAATTCTAGTTTGTTAAAATTACAGTATTTTTGTATCATTTATACTAGTCAGACACATTTGGCAATAAGTCATTTTACATACAACAAGTTATATATACCTATATCTCGTATATATACTTATATCTCGTAAATAAATATATATAAATCTCTCTCTCTATATATATATATATAAATTTTTCCTTCCAATTTATCTTTAATTTCCTAACACATTATCTTTTATCTGCTACTTTTATCTGTACCCAACCCTCAATATTTGACTTCTTGCCGCCACGGCATCGCACTACCAGTGCCCATCACACGGTGACATACTTTGATAATATTTTGCACCTTATTGCCATTGGACTTATACTGGCTGTTTGTATTGTTTTTATTTACTTATTTTGTCCCTCATGTTTGCATTAGTATTTATTTTTTTATTTTTTGATTGTATTTCCTGTAAATCTTGTATGTACTATAGATTGTACCATGTGTACATTCTATTTTTATTATATTGTATCTGGGACTTATTTGTTCAATTTGTTTCTGTATAGCCTCGCTGACTAAAGAAATTTTCCCCCAGGGGGATCAATAAAGTATTATCAATCTATTAATTGAACAATCAATAATGATTTCAGTTAATGATACCGTAAATACGGTAGAACCTTGGAACTTGAACGCTTCACAACTTTACCAACTCGGTCATCGAACAGGTCTGTTTATTTTTTTTTTCGACTTGTGCCTCGACCGAAATCTTGGAACCGTTCCTAATAAAGCTTAGTTGTATGGGTTGAGACCCGTTCAGCTCTACCAATTCGCACATTGAACAGGTCAGGTCAGGTTGGGGAGCATGCACTGATGCAGCGTGTAGGTAGATACACGGTCCAGTTCCACACTCTGGAAATGGGCATCCATCTGCCACAGCCAGGTGTTATGTGGGTGTCCCCTTGGCCTGGTCCAGCTGCTTGGGTCCCCAGCCATGTAGGACGTGCGAGCCGGATCCCCCTCAGGGAAACGCGCCACATGGCTGTAGTGCCATAACTGAAGCTCCCTCACCGTGCCTCATTCGGTTTCAAATGAGTTCAAATGTGGTCATCATGGACGTCTTTGCTGCGCGTGGAGAGCAGATGAACTGGGCAAAATGGACGTTTGGGACTCTTAATCTAATTTTAATTTATTTATAATTGACTGTGTCCACCTCCTCCCTTTCTAGCTAAGTGGTGGACTCAGTCACAGTTGGCAAGCTAACTAGCCACAGCAGGTTGAAGTTGGTTATAAAAAATACCAAAAAGGCCAAGGAAATTCATGAACATAACTTAGCAATAACCTGGTTCTCCTACTTTTATTAAACTACTTTAACAGGCTGAATGTTTGTTCGACAGCACATCAATTTGCTGCCAGATTTGAAAGCGCGTGCACAAAAGCCAGTGGCGTGGCTATGGAAATAAAAAGCAAAAACAGTGGTTGGAATTTCGAATCTGTAAAAATTCTGAATGTGATGTGACAATTTACGTCATATACAAGTGGAATTGTAGATGTATAGATGTGATCATTATTACATTTACTATTTCAGAAAATGATGCGAGGGAGCATATGGTATTTTTTTTTTAATTCCGTTTAATTCAAAGGGGGTTGGATTCATGAGCACTAAATTGAATTGACAATGTCCAAAAACCTAGCCGTTCAGATATTAAACTACATATCAACTTTGCAGAGAGGTTGTAGTCAGACGTCCAGATACTGAACCTGATTTGCACGTTGTGCAGACGTACAGATGTAATCTTGGACGGACCGACCCCATATATAGCCACGACCTGCACGTTTGGGAGACGTCTCGTGTTTGCTGGGTATGCATGGTGATGATGATAGTAAACCCTACTAATTAATTGAGATGTTATGGTCCAGGTGTAATTGATTGGTCCTGAAGTGATACAGAAGTACCTAATTGGTCCATATGTCATGTTTTTGGGTGTAACCGATTGGTCCAGATATATTGTTGCGGTTGTGGCTGATTGGTTCCGATCTAGTAGAGGAGGCTGAGCCTTGTTAGTAGTGGACTCTCGGCAAAGCGTCAATAAGGAAGACAATCAGAGGAGTGGCGGACGGTAGTGTTGGAGTTGTTTCGGTAGATACTCCTTTTTATTCTTTTCTCCAAACAGATATGTGTTACCGTTACTTGGATAAGCAGATGACATCAGCGTTAATGCTGTCTTTTCTAAAACCCTTCGATGTATTGTTGATTCGTATTGTAGCTAGGTGTGGTTATTTTTTCTTGGGGGTGGTTTACAGCTGCCGCTTAACTACCGTGTCATTTAGATGGTTAGAAAATACTCGAAAAATTAAGGTTTATCTTTGTGTGTTCGTTAACCGCCCCTAGCACCGGGTGCATTTTTGTCGGCCGTAACGTTGTTCTGGGGGGGGATGAGCTGTATGGACAGACAACAGGGAGCGCACTTGGCTCTCTTCGTGGATTGAAACGCGTCCAGTGAAACAGGTCATTATTGACGGTTTGCTTTAAAATCCGCGCATCCAGATACGCTATTCCGTGTTAGCTAAACTGCATGTCGGGGGAATTGATAATCCTCAAATCTGAAGCTCAACGAAATTGCCTTGTCCGTAAGCGTGGTCACTGTTGCGACGTTGTAACTGGAGTATCTATAAATACTGAGTTTGTCTGCGCCGCACTCTGATGTAAGCGATGTAAACCTCGTATATAAAGATCTAAGCTATATGCTTTTCTCTCTCCGCAAGATGTTTTGCCTTCTTTATCCACATTTATTCCCTTTTCCAGATGCTAACGATTACCGTGTGCACCTTTCCTAACCCCGTTTGGTTATGCAAGGTCTGTTAATTATGTAATGTTGCAGTATTTGACAAGTTGTCGTGTAGCATGTTACTTACACTGAGTTTCAGATGTTTGTGTTTTATATAAAATGCATTTCCGAATATTGTCTTGTGCTGATACGGTTTGCTCCCGTCTGAGGTCTGACTTCCTTAATCCACTAAAACTGTGAGTTTAAGTTAATATAGCGTTACTTCTTTTAGCCGGCGATTAAAATTATGAAAATGCTTGTATTATTTGACGCGTTGTCGGTGACGGAAATGGATAACTGAATTAGATTTAGTCAGAAGTTTTTTTTTTCTGTATCACCTAGCGCATGCATTAAAAAAATCATTTAATTACAAAAAATAAAAAAACCCAAGCATAAAATATTCTTAGGGTGCTGGGTTATCAGGACTCCAGAACGTCCTCTGTGCATCTTTGCACGGGTGTCCCAGTCCCTACTGAATGGCCCATAGCCTATATGCCATCCTTCCCCCCCCCGGGAAAATCCCTAATTTGACCCTCCTTTTGATGATTGTCGGGGGCATCAACTTTTTTCAAAGGACACTCCAGGTTTTTCCATAACCATACAGTGACAGTGTGTTCATAATTATTCACATTTCCCTCATACAAGCTTGGATGCAACATGAATAAGGTCCCAAGAATGCTGGCATTTGTATAGTACAGTAGTTGTAACACAATGTATGCTTAAAAAAACCACATAAATGCTTAAATGCATTTTGGTGTGTTAGCTTTTTTTATGCTTGGAGATAACTGGATATACTTGTAGCCATTTTATCATCTGTAATAGGCAAGCTAACTCCTGGGTAAATGTTATGATGTGCGTGCACACACAATTAATGTATGTTTATGCATATATTACGTATGTGTATATATAATATGCATCATAACCATGATGTGCTTACAGTATGTGCAAGCTAGCTCTTGTGTAAGCAATTGATAACGGTGGATAAAGTGGCTGTGGGGTGGGTTTAGAGCTCAAGCCAGTGCCACATGCATGAATCTGTGTAGAAGTATAGTGTCACCTTCATATTAAGCAGAAAATTGAATACCTTTTAAGCGGAATAAGAAAGCAAAGGGAGATTAAATGATTCTTATTTGTTTTCCTGTTATTTTCAAACTGAATGAAATCTGAATGAAGTTGCTGCTGGCAGTGTGTTTTTTAATTTGTTTTTTAAACTGTGAAATGGTTTGAGAAGTGTGAATGTCCTCCTCCTCTTCCCCTCGATCTGTGAAGGTTCTCACATTGCACATCTATACCCAGCATCCTACACATCTTCTACTACACCTTTTTGCTGGATCTGTGCATCATTCCTGTAGATTTGCTGAAGCTGCTTCAGTAATTCCTGCTCACAGATAAACCCCAGAATGGCCTCCTAGACCTTATGTACAGATATGTGACCTTTAACAGTTAACATGTAGTATTTATTTATTTATTTACATTCTCATAATCCTGCCTAAAAGTTCAATTAGACTGAGATGTTGTTCTGTCACCCTGTTGTGTGATTGTGCCCAGCTTTGGTGTGTGATCTCCGGCCGCTCACCCAGAGAACTGTCTCATTGCCTGTGCAACAGCTGTAGCTGTGGGGGGATCAGAATGGAAGGACAGACTGCACTGGAAGCATTAGTGACATATGTGGAAAAGCACAAGGAAATCAATTGTATATACAGACTAGTGGGGGGCAAGCAAGGGTGACTTCTGCATTATTCTTTAACTGTACATTTCTGCTTAATGTCATGAACTGGTACAGTGTTAGAAAAATAATCTGTCTCTCTGTTCTGATAAATGTTATGCTGTATCATGCATTGGTCACCTGAATTCTCAAGACGGAGACAGTCAGTTTTTCAGTTACTTTGGCAATATTTGTCTTTATTTTTAGTAGTAATTAAAAAAATTTTCATTTTAAATTGTATTTACACAGCTAGTTCTAGCAATAGTAATCGTCATGAAAAATATTAACCTTGTACCAAACATTGATCACTAACTGCTTTTCTGCTACTGCTAATAGCATTGTAAAGAATTGTGGTTTTGATACACAATTCAGATAATAAGTAATGATATCTTAGCAACAACTCAAAAACCAAAGACCAACTTTTCTGAAGTTCAGTCTCAACTCTCTAGTGCGGGGCATATTTTCTTTAACACTTCCTAGCCACCAATTATCATCATATGAAGCCACAACATAACCTTTGATGCTTGCAAAGTCGAGTGATTCCCTAAGCGTGCACTTGCACTGGACTGACTTGCACACCTCACTCGCCTCTGAATGCAGGGCATTTATTAGCCATATTTACTAGCCATCTGGGCTTTTTCAATAGTATGGCAAGTACAGGTGTCTGCAATGACATTAATGAAGCTTTCCTTAAATTTCAGTGTAGCATATTTATAACCTTAATGTCATAGGATAACAACAGGTGTAAGTAATTTCATGTCAGTTTGGCTGCCATTAAAGAGGCCCATTAGTGATATGAATAGTGATATGTGACGCTACATTTACGTCAAGATATATCAGCAACACCTTAAAAACCAAAGACCAAATTTTCTGGAGATGTTCATGACATTATGATTTAGCTTTAGTAAAAAATTAATCAATTTTTAAATATAGATCTTTTTTGTTATTGAATTTTTAAAATGGGGATGGCATTGTTCAGTTGATAGAGCTGGACAACAGCTTTAAAACAAGGACCATTTCTGTGCAGCTTACATAAAGGTAAATAACGCCAGTCAAAGTCATAGCCCCCCCCCCCAAAAAAAAAGTTAAAACATTGTTTGCTCTCCCTCAATATTGATCCCAGATATGCCCAATTTCAGTTTCATAAGTTACTCATGTGACCAAATCAGCATGCCAAGTTTTGTTTAAATCTGTGATGATGAGGTCTGAAAGTGTGATGATTTGGAATGACCCTAATACAAACAGAACTTTTAAAAGCAGTACAAAGTACGACGAACAGTCCATATGCGTGCACAAGGCTAATCAATAGTTTTGAAAACCTAAAATAAAAACTGGAGCTGTCAGGGGAAGAGTGGAAAATCGAGCATATAGAACGTACTAGATGCTGTTGGCACGGCGACACTGTATTCCCCGGAATGGCCTGTCACCCCCTCTCTCCCATCTAATCCCTACCCCTCCCACACCCCAACCTCTGTCTAGCCTTCCTGCAGTAGACTGGGGTGATGCATAATTTTTCATGCTATAGTATTTAATGCCACAAAATACACAATATTTCCAAAAGCAATGCTATTCCAGTGTTTCAGCGTGTGGGGGAGGTCTCCTTTAATAAATGTTTTTGTGCAGGGGGTTCGCCCATGATAAATTTTGGTGAACACAAACACTGTAGTATACAGAGCCTCTTCAAAAAAATCTTTATTAATAGCCTATCTTTGTATAATTTCTCTGTGTAATCAGGCTCCCCAGATCTGTACTTGCTTTGATGCAATTAAATTCCCCCACAATAAATTTCACCATCTAACTACTATACTGCTACTGATAAAATTTGATAAGTGGGGATGCTGGCAATGAAAAAATATACATTTATGTGTGTGTGTGTGTGTGTGTGTGTGTGTGTGTGTGTATGTATATATATATATATATATATATATATATATATATATATATATATACACGCATACGTATATGT
>JABFEB020000092.1:32954157-32964630 GCA_019775895.2 Stomatorhinus ivindoensis
CTTTTTGCAAAGTGTGAGCTGCACATCAATCTCTCGGGGGAGTTGCACTGCTCTCAGGAGTTCTTTAAGGAGGGTGGTGTGTCCTACCGGCTTTCCCATGAACGTGATCATGCCACGCCGCTCCCATTGTGCAGCAAAGAAGTGGAGTGTCGCATAGACTTACTGGCTGTCTGTGTAGATTGTGATCTGTTGGTCCTGTGCAGCTTTGCAAACCTCAGTCAGTGCGACTAATTCAGCTGCTTGGGCTGACATGTTTGATGGCAGATGTCCAGCACAGATAATCATGTGGCTGTTAACTACAGCGAACCCTGTGCACACCGTTCCGGTTGTATCTCTAAAACTGGAGCCGTCCACAAACCACGTATCACCAGAAGTTAGGGGTGTGTCTTTCAGATCCTGTCTAGGTTTACATGTTTTTTCTACTCTGTCAGCACACGAGTGGGGCGTGCCGTCGATTTCAGTAGGTATGAGTGTAGCTGGGTTTAGAGTGGTGCAGCGTTTTAGCTCAATATGAGGTTGTGATAAAAGCACTGACAGGAGGGACAAATGTCTGGCTGGTGACAGGAATGACATTTTGGTGCAAAAGGATGTCAACAGCGTGAGGCACCAATAATGTCACTGGGTGGAATAGCACGATTTCAGCGGAACTTTCTACTGCGAGGGCAGCTGCACAGACGGCTTTAACGCAGTCAGGCAGCGCACATGCTACAGGGTCTAAGCGTTTAGAGTAGTAAGCTACTGGTTTCATTTTTCTACCACATAATTGAGCCAACATAGATGTCATAAACTGGCCTTTACAGTCTACTGTCTGTACAACTGGCTTGCTGTAATCAGGTAGTCCCATTACTGTGGCTCCTGCTAGTAAGGTCTTCAGGACAGACAGAGCTTCCTCGCTGTCTGGGGTCCAGCTGACCTCTTCCGTCATTGCCATTGGCGTGGAATAAATAGCATCTAACAATGGTTGAGTAACCTCTGCATAGTTAGGAACCCATGAGCGACAGTAATTACACAATCCTAAAAATTGCATCATTTCTTTTTTTGTTCTCGGCTTAGGAGCATTTAGGATGGCTGTTTTTCAGTCTTCCTGTATGAGCTTCCCTTCTGCAGTAAGGGTATGTCCTAGAAAACGAACTTGGGGCTGCACCCACTGTAATTTGGATAGGGAAACCTTATTGCCTGTGCAAGCTAGGTGATTCAGGAGAGCCAGGGAAGTAAGTTTACAGTTCTCTGCAGAATCTGCTGCCACTAGAATGTCATCTACATACAACAGCACCTGAGAATGTTTTGGCACTTCAAAACTAGCTAGGCATTTGGTGATAGCCTGTGAGAATATAGTCGGGCTGTCGCAGAATCCCTGGGGTAATCGTGTATAGGTGTACTTTTTCCCCTGAAAAGTGAACCCGAACCATCCTTGGGACTCGCGTTCCACAGGTATAGAGAAGAAGGCATTGCTTAAATCTATTACTGTAAAATGTGTCTTTCCAGGTTTTAGTTGATTTAGCAACGTATGAGGGTCAGGTACACAAGGGGCGATGCTCTCTATGGCCTTATTAACCTCACGAAGGTCCTGTACCATTCGCCATGTGTCAAATGAATCAGCTTTCTTTATTGGAAAAATAGGAGTGTTACATTCTGCCTCTAGCCATTAGGTCTCATCCTAATAAGTTTACTGGACAACTGGGGCACATGACTACAGTTCCCTTGGTTGCAACATTGGTTTGGGGATCTCTAAACCAAATGGTTCTAGATATTTTATTTTGGTCTAATTGCCCATTGGCTGATTTGACATATATACTCTCCCTGGAAGGTGTGACATTAGGAATCTGATCCTCTAACACAGTCCTATCCACCCCTGAATCGCAAAGAAAGGCGACTTCCTTCCCTTGCACTAAGATTTTCCGAATTGGTTTTAATTCAGTATCTGACTGTGCCGCTAGAAGGATCTCTGACAGATCCATAATGTCTCTGCACTCTTCCTCAGGGGTAGATAAGCTATCTAGTCACTGATTACTGAAAGGGTTATGTGGGGGAGGCACCTTGTACCCTAAGGGGGCCTCAGGGCAGTCACGCACAAAATGGTCTAGCTTGCCACATCGCCAACAGCCGCCCATATTTTGACTGCCCACTCTACCAACCCCCCTTCCTCTGCCCCTACTTCCCTGAAAACATATTTCTAACCCTCCATCTTCATTGACATGAAAGGCGGCGGCTTGGGCTTGAGCTATTTTTTTCTTTTATTGTTGTGTAACGTTCTCAGCATGCCTAGCCCAGTTCATAATCTGTTCTACACCATCAGTCGAACAGTTAACATTCTGTTTCCTTACAAAGTCAGAAATGGGTTGATGTACTCCGTTTAGAAAGGCATTTTTCAATTGTTGTTGATATGGGCTATTGCCGTCTGCGCTTTCCTCTAAGCCGCTATGTTTTTTAAACACTTCCTCCAGCCTTCCCCTGTACTCTTACAAATCCTCCCTGTCCTTCTGTTTACACTGTCCTATTTTAGTATAGTCTAACAGCTTCCTCATCTCATCACTTAACTTTTTTTTCCATCACATGCAGCAAAACTTCTGCCTCATTCTTGGTGAAGTTCCTTTCCCCCCCCCCTTTTCATTTTTTTAGACTCCTTTTTCTTAACAAAATACAGTTACAAATCAGCAGTATCTACAGTATAGTTCAACTATACCCCCAATGTCCAACATACTCTACATTACATTAATTATTACAATTACAGTACAGTAATTACCGTAATTTTTATCCTCATAAAGCTTGCAGAGTTGATGCCCAGATGCCTGCCAGGCATATCCCACTGTCTCCAACAGATCCAAATATCTGTGGGTCCTTGAGCAAGGCCTTTAACCCCCCCCCAGCTCCCTGGGTGCCCCAACAGGTGGCTGCCCTTCACGGACAACTTGCTCTACAAAGAGCAAGTTGAGGGAGGCATAAAAAAGAATTTCCCCACAGAGGCAATAAAGGATGATGATGATGATTGATGATTGATTATAATTATTTACATTTATATATTTAACGGACATTTTTGTCCAGCATAATGTACAAACAAAGTAAACGGTATGACCGTTTCAAGTATAAGTGACTGACCAGTAACTATGGTAAGTAGTACCAGGGGATGAGCTATTCAGTGCATTTCAAACACGGCAAGAACCTAATGGGATTATGCAATTAGAACAAAAAGTGTAATACTATGATCATTCAAGGATCATAAGAGATCAGCAAGGGCGTGCTGTAAGTTAGAAGTGTTCTTCCTGGAACTGATGGGTCTTGACGCGTTACTTAGTGTCTGCTTCACCTCTGTTCTCAGTACCTGGAGTCTGTGCGGCCTCTGATGAGTGCCTCTGAGTTCGAGCACATGTCTGAGCTTGCCACAGAGTTCCAGAAGGGCCTAGGAAATCGTCTGCAGTGGTACCTGAAGCTCAAGGCACTCTGGGCGACCAACTATGTAAGTAAAGTCGAGATGCTCTCGGGTTGGTGTTGTGGCCTGCTTTTGTTGCCTTGCTAAGTTAAGCATTAGTGTCCTTTCTTTGGTTTGTATCTTCATCAGCAAGTAAACAGGATTCAGGGACTTGGCACACAGGTTCCGTTGAGAGAAAAAACAAATGTCTCGGGAGCTGGTATTTAAAGTGTCAGAAAAAATTATGGTGAAAACAAGAGTGAGTATGCAAGTGGGGGAATGGGTGAAGGAGCCTGCCTGATGCCTCAGTTTATCTGCTGTCAAACTGGTGGTGGTGATGTTTATCTGGTGTTCCCAAGAAGAACAAATCAAACATAATCCACTGGTCTGTAGGCATAGGTGAGTAACATTCTATCTGGAGAGAGAGAAAATCATCTGTGATTACTCTTCTGGATTACTTTTCTGAATAGCTTAAACACTGTTGAGGGAGGGCTGTAACAATATGTTCTTTTTGACAGTCTGCCAGCCACTGCTTATTTTATAAACAGCCATGTGTGAACAATATGTTTACTGGCAGGAGTGTTTCTCCTTCAAAATTTGGCCACAGATGCTGAACACTTTCAGACAGTGCTGACAGCAGTTATGCACAGAACAGGAAATGAGGACTATTTTAGTACCACCACTGCAGATCATGCATTCATAGAGTCAGGACCACAAATATATTGGACAGAGACAAAGTTCTGTACATTACCACAAATTTTAATAGAAACAAGTCAGATGCAGCTGAAGTGCAGACTTTCAGCTTTAATTCAGTGGGTAGAACAAAAACATTTAATAATGTGGGGAACTAAAGCAATTTAGTTAAACTACACAATCCCCTCCTTTCAGGGGCTCATAAGTAATTGGACAAATTAATATAACTGCAAATAAAATGTTCAGTTCTAATACTTAGTTGGAAACCCTTTGCAAGCAATGACTGCCTGAAGTCTTGAACTCATGGACATGACCAGATGCTGGGTTTCCTCTTTAATGCTCTGCCAGACCTTTACTGCTACATCAAAGCTAATTACTTTTGGCCCCTTTCAAAAGAGGGTCGCACATGTTAACAAGCTGAGACTCCTAAACCCTTCATCCAATTTGAATGTGGATACCCTGAAATGAAATCGGAGAGTCTGGACTTTATGTCCATGCCCATTGTATAACTTCAGTTGCAATATACTGTGGTGTGAAAAAGTGTTTGCCCCTTTCCTGGTTACTTATTTTTTTGTTTTGTTTATCATACATATCATACATGTTTCAGATCATGAATCAAATTTAAATATTGGACAAAGATGACACTAGTAAACACAAAATGCAGTTTTTAAATGAAGGTGTTTATTACAGGGAAAAAAATCCAAACCTACATGGCCCTGTGTGAAAGAGTGTCCCCCCCAATTAAAACATAAATGAAGTGAGGTGCATCACATCTCTGGAAAGCTGAGCCCAATTTCTCTAGCCACACCCAGGCCTGATTACTGCCACACCTGTTCTCAATGAAGAAATCACTTAAATAGGACCTGCCTGACAAAGTGGAGTAGACTAAAAGATCCTCAAAAGCCAGACATCATGCCGTGATCCACAGAAATATTTAAATCTCTATGATGATCTGAAACATTTATATGTGACAAACCATACAAGAAAATAAGAAATCAGGATCAAATACTTTTTCACACTACTGTATTTCAATAAACAGGTAAAATAGTAAAACTGTCCAAATAGTTATGGTCCTGACTGTATATTGACAAAACAGGAGTAAATCATAATAAAGACAATCATGGATGTGGAAGATGGGATTTCAGCTGTATATATACAAATTGTCTAACCGGCCTCCAAGTAAAATTCAAGTAAAAGTATCACAACACATTCATGCAGGCACAGAGTGGGAATAATTTTCAGCTCAGGAGTTTTATGCCCATTTTGTCTGTGTTCTACGTGAGCTTTGATAAATTATGCAACAATTCAAGTCTTATTATCCCGATAAATTTGTTACCGACATTTCAAGAATAAATAAGAAATGGCATAATGAACTGTTCAAGCAGTCTTTTTGATATAAAGGGGCTCATTTTTGTTATAAGCTATAAGAAGCTATGAGGAGGGAGTTTGTCATTTAACATTACAGATCTATTCATCAAACTCTAAAATTAACAAAATTTGCATTAAATTGCACAGAAAGTTAAACTTATGAAAGTTATGTATCCAAATGTAAAATAGCTAGTTAGGCCAGGTTAAACAATAGTGAGACTATCGCTAACATATGAAACAAACAAACCAGTTAATTATCTTCACTATCATATGTGTAGTTTATTCTCAAAGTCTCCGATTTTTTTCCCTCAATGTGACCCTATGCCACACTTCATCATAAGTTAATTTTTTTTTTTAATACAAGACCAAGATAAGGAGAAAAACTTAAGTATGTAAATGAAAATTTTATGGAACACTTAACTCAGACTTTAAAGAAAATTGTAACTTTAAGGTGTTTCATGCAACCAGCCCAAATGGTTTAGAACAAATGACTTGTTTCCAAATGCTAATCATAAACGTGTCTGCTCTTTATTATGAATTACAAATAATTGTGAGTAAATCATCTCGCTAACATCTGTTTAGCGAGTGCTTTCTTTTGAAGCAGTAGATGCCCCCAACCAATGCTAACACCTTAGACTCAGTGTAATATAACCAAGAGATCTTATAGGGGTGTAAGTCAAGATAGTTTTTAAATCAATTATGCTCCCTAATTATGGGTGATGCCAGCTGTAGCTTACTTCTGTTCCACATGTTTCGAGAATTAGTGGCAGTAGGCCATGGGGATGAAATCCCCGCCGCTAGCCCTAGACAAGCCCTACGTTCCAACCCGTGACAGATTCAGATATTTAGATGTACCTTACCCTTGTGATGAATTAAGTTGAATAGTGCTGCCATGATGGGAGATAGAGGGGGCATAATTGCTGCTGTTCATCTATATGTATATAGTATATATATGTTCCACACTGCTGCATGGGATCGATCCATGTAGAAGAAGCAGCATTTTTGTTTTGAGTATGACACCTTGCAGTCTTGTACTTCTGCTACTGAAGATGAGGTTTATTTTCGAGGAGCCAGTTGAATTGTGAGGTTTTGTTGTGTGCTGTGATCTCCAAATTCCTGCCTCCTGTAGGTGAGCGACTGGTGGGAAGAGTACATCTACCTCAGAGGGCGGGGTCCGATCATGGTCAACAGCAACTACTATGGCATGGTAATGTCTGCGCTGTCTCTTGCCTGCAAACTGAATAACTGTAGCTCTAGGAAATGCTGATAAACATACCACTGAATGATTTTGAACCTATTTTTTTATTGGACATTTTATCCAAAGCAACAAGCATTTAGAGAAAACCGGGTCAGACAGTCCCTGGAGGAAATGGGGATTATGAGCCTTCGTCAAAGGGCCCAATGTTGACATCACTGCTAACAGTGGGTTTTGAACTGATGGCCTCCACTCATAGGCACAGTGTCTTAGCCTGCTGAGTCACACACATTTCAAACAGTCCTATTGTTACATTTTTATCATAAGATTTGTCTTTAGGTTTTTTTTTAAAAGCCTGTTTCTTTTCTTTTAGGATTTTCTGTATGTGACACCAACACCGATCCAAGCTGCCAGGGCCGGGAATACTCTTCATGCATTTCTTCTCTACAGGAAAAAGCTCAACCGAGAGGAGATCAAACCTGTGAGTTATTCCTGTTTTTCGATGGGTTTTCCATTAGGATATTGTGTGTATCCTACCCTGAAAAGGGGTGGGAATAGCAGCAATTACTAGATGAACATGCTCCATCTGTCTGTCAGTGTTTCAGTGTCTATTGTGTGCATCTGTGTCACTTAGCCTATGGAGTCATGTTGAACTCATTCGCCCCCATGGTTGTCTTCTGTTTGCCACTGCATTCCTCACCATTTCGCTCCTCTCCTTTGCTTCTGCTTCCACTCCACTCCTCCTCAATTCCATTACCTCCCCCACCCCCCTGCCCTGTGTATCTCTCCTAGAGTCGAATCCCAGGCACCATCATTCCTCTGTGTTCCGCTCAGTGTGAGAGGATGTTCAACACCACACGCATTCCCAGGAGGGAGGCCGGTAACATCAGCAAACACGTCAGCAGCACACACACAGCGCTCCTTAAGTACACACACCTGTCCCGGACTCATGTGGGAACGTCTAATCTTTACAGCCCTATATATTGCTACAGGCTCAAATTTGAGGTTATGGACACAGATTACAATTTACAAAAACGTTATGTACACAAGCCTGCATTAGAAATTTTGTATATCGAAATATTGTTTTGATGTCAGTGTTCAGGCAATTATTTAGAGGATCTCATGCATACATGAAATTGATTTATAACTAGCGGATGCTACTACAAAATGCTAGCTAAAGATTCAGAGGGGTTTCCATATTCAGTTTGAATAATTGAGGGTCAGAGAGGCTGTTTTGTAGGTGAGTATTCAGCAGCTGTACAGTGTTGTTACCTGTTGTAGCTGGTCCCCCAGACTTGTATGGGAATAAAAAAAAAAGAGTAATTTGATGCTGTAAGATCTATGCTTGCATTAACAGGTTGAAAATACTTATCACAGGCAGTTTGCTAGTTTAAAACTAGCGAGATAGCGACATTGATGTGATTTATGGCTTCCTAATAGATTAAATTATGGCATTACATTTTAGTTCAATTTACAGTGAATAAGAAATTATTATACAAATGTAATGGTTTTAAATATCTTAAGGATGGATAGACAAAATTAGTTTTTTTTCTGTACTAAGGGCAACATAATAAGCTTGTTTCTATGTTATATAAGCCTACGACTGTGTGACCTCTGGTCTGCAGATATAATCAAACAATGATAAAACCACTGCCTGATGTTATTATGCGAGAAGTAGAGCTGTGAATATTTCTGTATTTACAAATCAATATGGGTAAAAAGAAAATTACTAGCCAGCGAGAAACAGAAAATGGTGCAGTTATTGATTGATGGTAAAACAATACTGGACATTTTAAAGATATTACACAGAGACCACCAAGTTGTGAAATATGGACAGGAAAGAGTGAACAGAGAGAGGACACAAACTAAAGGAAAAGGTTTCAAGAACATTAATACTTGGGCCAGACATAAACTGAAGCAGATTCTCGCTAAATATCCCATAGTGAGCAGTTCAGAAGTCCACAACAAGGCAGGTTTGAAATGTAACAGGAAATGCAGAATTATTAGATCAATAAAGGACACTTTCTGAAACATATCAAATGGGCCCAAGAAAAAAACTTGAAAACTGACTTTAATAAAGTGATAGTTACTGATGAATAAAGAGTGATGCTGGAAGGCCTAGATGGGTGGTCAAAGTGTGGGTCTTGTATGATAGGGAAACTCCCGTATTACTGAGGTGACAACAGGGAGGTGGTGGGATCATGATCTAAGCAGGGATTGGCAGTATAAAGGCACTGGGCCATTCAGAGTTAATGATGGGGGGAAGCTGGACAGAGTGAACTGCTGCACATGACCAGAAGGCACCTCCTTCACATGGTACAAATCCCAAAGCTGAGCTGTTAAGAAAAACTGGATCTTTATGCAGGACAATGCCCCTTCACATGCTTCTCGAATTAGTACACTTCCTAGCTTGGAATTGTCCTCTGCATGCAAGCTGATGACTTGGCACCATCCTAGCCTCACCTGGACCCCATGGAGAATGTGAGGTCACAGGTAAAAAAGAGCTTTACAATGGGGAACCAATACAATAGTCTGAGCCATTCAAAGTGTGGCGCACGCTGTAACTCCAGAAATCATCAGCACTCGTACATGTTCAGTGGATGAAAGATTATTGAGAAAAAGGTGGTTATATAATAATGTAAAAGTGATTTGATTCTTCTTCCTAGGCAGTGAAAAAAAATTCTCCATTTATACATTTTGCTTGTAGTTTTAAAATCCTACCCCTTCAGACAATAAAATATGCCTTGAATAATATCATCAGACAGCAATTTTCACAATTTTTTTGTTTTTAATATTCAACTTTGATCTTCCAAAAATATTTTCTCAGGCAGTCTCGGACATGTGTAGTTTTTGACCAGTTTGGTCAGTGTGTTCAAAAGGTATTTGATAATCACATGTGCATAATAATTTCAGACAAACTGTAGCTCCCCTCTAATAATTTAAAGCATTTGATAAGTTGCTTACTGCTATCATGTAGGTACTCAGTACTGCTACAAAAATACAACAACCCAGGAGTGAGAGGCCTCAACACAGAGTTCTTTATAAAAGTACTACTAACATGTTAAATAGCTGGATCTGAACTTTCCAGTAAACCAGAAACAGCTGAGCACCTACTCCATTGCGACTTTGCTACTAAATGCAGCTGTATGAAAGTAATAGTCTTTCTTTAGCAGTCTTCTTTTTAAAATACACTCTATTGCCACACCTACATTGATGAGAAGCCCACAGTCATTATAGAGGTTTGCACTGGTACTGAGCGAAAGAGCTGTCTGTGTCCTGTTTGCAGGGGAGAGAAATCTCCTGTTAAGATACAGAGCCCGGTAAAAGTAAACCCTTGACTAATTTTCTGATTTTCAGAAAACATAAATACTACAGCCACATTTAGTTCCCTGCAAATATTTTTAAACACAGAAATACAAAATGATTAAAAAAAATATATAATTTTATGCATCTATACAGTTTCCAGTTTCTTTGAAACAAAGAAAGTAGGAGAATGTTAATCCAAATTCATGAAAAATATTTATGTGAATGTAAACTAGCATTTTATAAACATAATGTCACGTGCGGGGTTCGCAGCGTGCCTGGATGCGTGCGGCGTCGGGTGAACAAGGCACCGAAGCAGGAATCTTCAGGGAATACGGGGTTTATTTGGAGACAAGCAGGGTAGACACCACTAGACATCACAATGACAGATCTGACAGGTTAGTGCAGGGACACGGACTAAATACTAACAGTAACAAGAACGAAACCAAAACCAGATGATTACAATGAACGACAGCTGGGATCCATTAGGGGAGAGACATGAGGTATC
>JABFEB020000092.1:33022703-33036814 GCA_019775895.2 Stomatorhinus ivindoensis
TGTGTGCTGTGGTGTGTTAACAATGACTACTGATCACCAAATTCTAAATATATATACAAAGAAACCCAGAATATATGGAATGAATGCCTATATATAAATATACAATGAAACTCGGAATATATGGAATGAAAGCCGATATATATACAATGAAACTCGGAATATATGGAATTAAAGCCGATATATATACAATGAAACTCAGAATATATTGAATGAAAGCTGATATATATACAATGATCCTTGGAATATATGTATCATGCCCTGGTTGTCTGCTCCTTCCGTGTGACATGCCTACTCGTTAATCCTGTGTGGATTCCCCATGTTTACCAGCTGATCCTGATCATTGTCATTAGTCCATTGTATTTAGTCCATGTTTCCGTTTGTTTCCCTAGTCCGGTCATTGTATTGTCGACCTGTGTTTGCCTGCATTTCGTTGTTATTAAATCCTGTGTTTTCCCTGACTTCTTGCATCCCACGCTCCGTGCACCATCAAGCTTGATAAAATGACCGGACTCAGGAAGAAGACATCGCCTCGTCTATTTAGAGGAATACCATGACGTGACAGACGAGGTGATATATTGGCTGTAGCAGTCTGAAGTCGGGGATGATCCCGGGCATTGGGCTTTAGTGCACTGAGGCCGGGACATCTTAGTAAAGATGTCTCTACCTGGAAGCGCGCATCTCGCTGAGGAGGTGTGCTCCACAGTACGGCAGCTTCGGGAAGGAGCCGCCTCGTCCATGTTCAGACGGGTTGCCATGGACAGCGGACTGCCAGACGGCTTCCTGCACAAAGTGCCGGCAACTCTGCTTTGGTCATTGTTTTATCTCGCTGATTGTGTTAAATTAATGAGACAATAGCGGAAGATGCGTTGAAACTAGCTGTTGATTTGGATGTGAAAGATTTGCTGTGTTTGGAAAGCGACAGTGTAGAGAGGAAACCTTGTTTATCTTCTCCACTGATTGCTATGCCAGAGTCACTTGTAAATGAGCAAATTAATGATATCAAAATTGAACTGATGCACTTTGATGAAAAAGTAAGAGCTGAAATAATGAATGAGGTCTGTGATAAGGTTCAAGAGGAAATGCATAATGTAAAAAGAAATTTGATAAAATTAGAAGTAAAAACTGGGCAACATGCAACTGTTAGTGAAGTGCAGGAGTGCAAAATGTCACTGCAGAGAGACATTAAAGAGTTGGGGAATGCAGTTAGACTGATTGAAAGTAAAGTCTATGGGGAACTGAAACAAATACATGACTGTATGGATAAGCTAACTCTGAAGTTACAGACTATTGGAAAGGATGTGCAGTCTGTGACTCAGTGATTGATGATAAATGCTCTCAGCGGTGACATGACAAAAACTGACATGACTACAACTGGTGACTATAAAGCCACAGTGCAAGGTGGGGGGAGTCCAAAAAACATACTAATGCCAGTGTACCCATGGCCTATGCCATCAGTTGAATATTTTCCACCACCCATGTTTGGAGCAAATGAGTCTGATGATCCATTTGACTTAGTATTTCTCTATTTGTCTTACAATCAACAAAGGGGGATAAACAAAGCATTTTGGAGCTTCCATGTTGAAAATCATTTGTCAGGTGCTGCAAAGCAATGGTGGGAGTACAGACAGAGCAGTGTAAAAACCTGAGCGAGTTCAAGGAAGTTTTCTTAAGATATCATGAAAGTTTAGTTACAAGGGACTACCTAAGACAGGAACTTGACATGCCCCAGAAGGAAGGGGAAGATTTTGAAAGAATGCACCCTTTACATTAGATTGTACCCGGATGCTGATGAGCCAGAGCAGATAAGATCCATCATTGGCACCCTTTTGCCTGAATATAGGCACTTCATTCGCCACCCAGCTCCCTTGACAATGGAACAGTTAGTACAGAGAGGACAAGAAGTGCAGGCAGACTTGGAGGAGTCTATCCAGGCACCTCAGCCTGTTTTAGACCCAAAATGGTGGGGGAAAGGGTAGAGGGTAGTAAGGCAACCACAAAATAGTCATCTGTTAGCCAAAGGGTCTCTATTCCTGTTAAATGCTACTATTGTCAAGAAGAAGGACATATTAAGCCCAACTTCCCTAAATTCCAAGGTGGTACTGCCGGAAAGCTAACACTGTTTATGGGGAAAGGAGAACAAACCCCAGAAGCCTCTGAGGTGCTACACCTGAGTCCTACTTCAGGTAATCTCTACAACCATCCATGAGTGAAAGTTCTTCTCGATGGAATGCTGATGATAGCAATAGTAGACTCTGGAGCAAGTCAGTCCTTGGTGGCAGAGGTTAGGGCTACACAGCTTCCATGTTATCAGGCTGGGCAAGTGTACAAGGAAGCCAAGGAAGGTGGGATTACATTAGCTTCAGGAGGCAGGGTCAAAGCTAGTGAAATTATAAGAGCTCCTGTTAAGGTAGGCACCCATGTCTGGCGAGATGAGCTGCATATCATCCCGGGGCTCACTGTTGAAGTTGTTTTGGGAGTGGATTTTCTGAGAGCACTGGATATTGTGATGGAACCTAAGAGGAACACATTGAAGTACAGGGATGGGGAAATTGTGCGGTTCCTGCCAAGCGGAGCAGAAGCTACAGTAGTGCAGGCAAATGTGGAAAAGCATGAAGACTGCAGTGTGAACGTTGCTGCCGGTGTTCAAACTTCCAAGGAGACAGAGGCAGAAGTTACTATACAAACCTTTAGACCTTATAGGCCCATTTCCTAGGAGAGGAAACACTATAATGCTTGTGATGGTGGAACAATTTACCCATTGGGTGGAACCTTTCGCACTGCGTTGGGGCACAACCTGGGAAATAATCACCAAATTGGAAAATGAAGTGTTCTGTAGGTGGGGACTCCTAAGTTCTTACTCACTGATAATGGGCCTCAGTTTTGTGGGAAACAGTTGCAACAGTTCTGTAAAAACTGGGGCATCATGGCCAAACATACTATACCTTACCATCCACAATCAAACTACACAGAGAGGACAAACAGAAACCTGATGTTTGTCCTGAAGGCATATCTGGAAGAAGGCCATTCTTCTTGGGACCAGCATTTGCCAATATTTGCTTTTGCACTGCGAACTGCCTTTCATGACACAAAAGGATATACAGTCCTGCTGCGCTTAACCTAGGCCGAGAACTAAAATGGACCCTGGATCGAGAGCTGGAGGTGGGAGCATATGGGGAACATGGAAACCCAAGCCAGCAGGGAAATGAGCTTAGAAGGAAGCTTAAATCTTGGGGTATGCAGGCAAAAAGAAACATAGAAAACCGACAAACCTCACAAAAAAGCAATATGACAAGCACTGGGGCCTTTTGTCCTCCTATGCACCCACCCTGATCGTCAAGGGAGAAACAGTTTTCAGCCAAGCTAGCTAAGGGTTGGGATGGTCCTTACAGAGTGCAGAGTCAGGTTTCTCCTGTTAATTACCTGTTGATAGACATGGTCACTAACAAATCCATAGGAATATATCACATAGTTAATCTGAGAGTGTTCTGGACCAGAGGTGAGAGGGAAGTGGAAAAAGCCAAGCAGCAACAATCCAAAACATAAATTCCTAGGAAAAATGCCTGTAGGCTAAGTCAGTCAACTTCCGAAGGGTCTAGCACAGGGGAAGGCGGCAGGACTACGTGCAGCACAACAGATCTTAACCAGATTAATCTTGACATGACTGCCACCCCCACTGACGATGTAGGTGAAGTAAACTTGCTCTCAGACGATAAGACAGTTGATCAAATACCAAAAGGGAATTATCTTCTCTGTGAAGGGTGAAACCTAAGGAAAGGATGTAGGGTTGACTATAAGGGTCTGACTGAAGGGAGAGGTCGCTGTTACAAAGACTAAATGGAGGACTTGTTATGCTAAGGGATCTAGTCATCAAGAGATGTGGGAAATGTATAAATGCTCCGCTTTCTTGTGCTAAGGGCAAAGGTCATGCTCGCTAATTGGGTTACGAACTCTATGTGGTTCGTAGGAGGGGAAGTGTAACGGTTCATTTTTGTTGTAGCAGTATTGGCATATTCTTTTATTATGAAGGGAAGCTGTGTGATGTTGCGGTGATGTGGATGGAAAAAAAATTAAAGTTGTTTGGTTTGACTGCTGGCATTGAGAGGCTGCAAGGACATTTTTTTTCTTGTCTTGGGCGTTTTTGTCGTGGATTTACTTTTGTTGTTTTTTTGCGCATTGCTCGCTTGTGGATTTCCCCCCGATTTTCCCTGTTGTTCTTATACGGGCTTTTTTTGGAAATTTAGGACCTGGGACCAGCAAGCCGACGAGTGGTGGACTTTCTTCATAACTTCCAACACCTGGACTGTAAGACCGTTATGTTGTTAAAGTACCATTTATTGTCACCGCTGGTATAAAGTAAAGGAAGCGACCCGCCCGTTTCTCAAGAGTATAATTATTTATGTGGAGGTGTGGGTTGGCATTAAGCTAACTCGGCTACGACCTTCATAGTCTGCATTAGATATGTTTTCCCCAATCCGATCCTTGACATTAGGTTGGTTTTGTCTTTGTTTGTGGATGTATCCGACAATAAAGCCCTCATTTCCCCGACTCCCTGGATGATGAAGTATGCTCAATATTCAAAAGAAGTGCACAAACAAGAGGGCCCATTATCTGAGGCCATAACACTTCTTAAAAATATACTCGGCTCCAGCCTCAGATAATCTGGCCCTCTTGTTTGTGCCCCTCTATTGAAAATTGAGCATACTTCATCATGCACTGTGTCAAATGATGGCCTGCAGCAGTGCTGTCGTGCTGAGTGGGTACGGAGCGGGAACAGCGGATCAAAAGTCCAGGGAGTCGGGGAAATTTGGGATTTCACAGTGGGTTAACAAGGGGGTGTGGCACACGGAAGGAGCGGACGATCAGGGCATGACAGTGCTGTTGCTACATGCATTTGCAAAAGTTTCTATAAAACCTTCATTGTTTAAAAGACACTGCACTACAGCTTCCGCTCTTTCTGCCATGTTTAGACTTCTGGCATCCCAATGACACGCCCCCCTTATCGCATGCCTTATAATGGAAGACCCAACGAAGTTGACCAAAGCAGTGCCTATCTGTAATTTCATGTTCATTGTATATATATCATACTTTTCATTCAATATCGTCTTAGCTTTTAGCGTATGAAGAGCAGTTCTTCAAAATATAAAATACACACACACACACACACACAAACATGCACATACATGCATATTTAAAATTGAGCAAACTGAGTTGCAGAATATTTCTTATTACTAAAAATATGTCTCTTTCTTTGTTATTCGATTGATACTCCATCAGCAAACAAAGTAAAGCTATCTAGTTTGAGATAAAGCATAAAGCTTTGTGATTTCCATCCACCCATTTTTAACAGCTTGTCCTGTGTAGGGTTACGGGACTGGGTAATATTAAGCAGTTAATTACAAATGCATACACCTTTGTCATTCACGATCATCATTCTTCCTTTTCACTGTTTGAGATTTGCTCAATGCACAAGAAAACTGAGCCAAGTGAGACTGGCACTGGAGAAAGTAGCAGAGACATGAGCAGGAATTAACAAAGGCAGAGGGGAGAGAAGAATAGCCCTTTTGGTATTTGAATGAAGAAAATGCACAAAGAAGACATAAATTGCCAAGGAATGGAACATGGCCACATATGAGGTTGAGTATCCTACATAATCATCAGGAATAATGAACAAGTGAAACGGATGAAGACTCTAAATTACCTGCAGAGTATACTTCTCTGTATGAGCGTCTGTGCCCTGTAACTGGCATTCCCTCCATGGTGTGCCCCTACCTTCTACCCAAGGCTTCCTAGGATAGGCTGCAGACCATCCCACCACCCAGTCTAATATAATCGATTGACTGATGGATGGCTGGCTGGATGGGAATGGGTATTTCACTGGGTTTCCACTGTCTAGGATGTCCAAGCCTCATCTTATGCATTCTAGCATTTTGCCTGGAAAAACCATTAATTGAAAAATAACCCTTAGAGGTTAATTGAAAATTGGGTTTAGCATCCCCTTGGATCTAGGTGCCTGTTTCTCCCTAATTGCTTCATGAATTGCTGTTTATACAGCTAAAAAATAATTTGCAAAAACAATACAGCTAAAAATCCAGAGTTTGCTGGACTAGATCACAGGATATATGTTCACAAAGCCCCATACTGCTTGGCTTAATTGGCATTGTCTGTCTACACCACTGCCTGTTGCTATGGTGACCAAACTCCAGGAGTCCAGAGGTTAAGTGCAAGAGCCTGTATAGCCAGTGCCTACAGCCTTATTGTTCTGCCTTTGGGAATCATGGCCTACCAAATAATACACATGAAAATAAGACCAGACCCCTCTCTTCCTCCACATGATGTTAAGCGAATAGCCTAGTATCAATAGTTTGGTGTGAAATAGAAAATGGAAGACAAGCCAAGCAGTATGTAGGTTTAAGAAGCAGTTGCCAGATGGTATCTGTTCTTCCCCCACAGTCTGGCAACCCTAGAGCAGCCTTAAAATCTCTACACAAGAAGCGGCAGTGTGGACTTCACACATGCATTGTGTGAGCTGACCATTTCCTGCCGGGAATCAGACGTCTGCTTTTAGGAATTAAACCACTTCTCTATTTTGAGCATGAGCTGCAGCCCTCAAGGCATGCTGGGTATTCTAGCCTGTTTGTAAAATTTCGCATATATGGGCACCAGACAGAAAACTGCAGGATGTCCTTTATGGTTTACCATATTTGAGGTATTTTCCTCCTTTCCTATATAAATACTACCATATAGTAACTGTTTTTGAGCTCTGCTTCTATTATTCTGTACCGTACATTTATACATAAAGGCTTACTAATGAAAATGCATTGTACTGTGCAAAAATCATTAGCAGATCAAATAAAATTATGTTTAAATGATCTTCCTTTTAGTGTAAAACTGTCTGTCAAAATGTGTCAGCATAGCCATTTCAAAATCTCTCCTAGTCATCCAGGTTATTTGCAGCAGCCATCAAATACACCTAAGAATTTATTTCCTCAGCCACTGGCATGCCATGTTCGGCTAATGAATACCACTTTGAGCTATTTAACTATTTAAGTTCATTAATTGAGCTGGTCATAAAATTTAATGAATAAATGGAATAGCTGAGTTGCCCCTGAGAAGAGGTTTGGGAACTGAAGCTGTCTTCTTGTAGCCATCCAAGAAGACATCAGTAACTATTTGTAGAACAGAAGAAATTCTTGTTTGTTTTATTGTGTTACAGTTAGTCTGTTCTATTGTTAAATTCTTTTTTTAAAAATCTGTGAAGTTGTCTGTTAAGCAAAGATGGAGAGAGCAATCCTGATGGTGTCATTGAAAACAAGGTGCATCTTCACACATTTCTTGCACCCAACTTAAAGGGAATTTTGACCCCAGCCTTATGCAGTATACTGCCTGCTATAGGCGACGACCCTGACAAGAATAAGCAGTTATTAATGGTATGGATGATGATGATGATGATGATGATGATGATGACAGAGTTACTCAAGTTACCACCCCCTTTGTGTGTTCCGTTTGATCCACAAACAAAGTACTGAGAACCGCGACCCCCCTTTTTACTAGACCAAATGCTTCATTTTTAGGCTTTGTGCTGTGGTGGCCCCATCAATCCCCTAACAAATGTTTTGCTTGTTTCCAAGGCACAGTGTCCTATTTCTGCTTTCTTTCCTTACTTGCAGCGCCCTGGGAGAGAAGAAGAATTAAAGAAACAATTCTTTGGTTGTATGACATTGAGGCACAATCAAAACCAATATGAAGTTTACACAGTGAGTACATGCTGAAAGCAGCCATCACGCGGTAACAAGCTTAGAGAAAACACTGATAATGCAAAATAAGAGGACAATCACTGCATTTACAAAGGTCAAGCTTTTCTGTTCACAGGACAAGAATAGGAACAAAGACAGACAGCAAGGTCCTATGCCCAACTTGGGGATCAAATGTATTAATATTGATACCTTCGAATCTTTCTTTGCTGTAAAATAATCTGAACTTTTGAACTTAATTTTCTCCTGCAAATCCTCTACTAGCCTTGTAGACTAGGGTGGGGTGAACAAATCAAAATTTCCAATAGCAATTTCCAATAGTGCGGAAAAGTTGTCACTGGACCTCATTATTAAACGTGCAAAATATCTTTGAAATAGGTTAATATTTTCGAGGTTCAACAACGTGATCGAAGTTTTCACCTGTCATCATCAATGGGCAATATACACTATCCATTATGTATATTCATTGGTGTTTTGTTTGTGCACTTTCACAACATGATAATCACTACAAAATACCAACGTTCAGATAACGCAGATTTTTCAGCCATACACATACATATCAGTCATACACATCACTCTGCGGCTCTCCGTGCATTACAATTAATCACCTGTCACATCAATGCACAGATCCATGCTATGTATCATTCATTTAATAACGCAATGTAAAATTGTTCCTCAGTGCCACCAAAATGAAAAATATTAAGCATGACAGTCAAAATGGTTAGATACACTATATTACCAAAAATACTGGGACACCTGAATTCAATGATTTGGAGGGGTGTCCCAATATTTTTGGTAAGACTCAGATGGATAAAGCGGTATAGATAATGGATAGTGTATATTGCCGGTATGTCAGTGTAAGCATGCTCCTGAGCGCCACATTTCTGAATGAGTCGTTTCCCACTTACTCATTGTCACTGGCCGATTGTTAGGTTCTTGTGTTAAATTGGAACAATTTTACATTGCATTATGATATGGATGATACATAGTGTGGATCTGCGCATTGATGTGACACCCTATTGTAGACCCAATGCCTATGAAACTTGTACCACTGATTGATTGTACCACTGATTAACACTACCTTGTTAAGCTGATATCTCTGATATGTTCCATCCATCCATCCATCCATCCCTGCTTAATCCCAACTGGGGTCACGGGGGGGGTGGGGGAGGGTGGCACCAGAGCCTAACCCAGGAACAAAGGGCACAGGTAGGAACCAACCCTGGGCAGTCTGTAACACACTGCAGGGCATGCACACAACCAATTTAGACTCACCAATCAACCACCCGTTTAGACCATGAAAGGAAACCGGAGTCCCCGGCAGAAACCCACAATAACACAGGGAGAGCGTGCAAACTCCACACAGAATGGACCCAGGACCTTCTTGCTGTCAGACAGCAGTGCTAACCAGTGCACCACTGTGCCACCCTGGATATGGTCCAAAACCTTTTAACAAAGCTGTTATTAGTTGTGTTTTCAATAAATCAAATCTTGATACTAGTGATATAGGAAATTATAGACCTATCTCAAATCTTCCTTTCATTTCAAAGATCCTGTCTTCCTACAGAAAAACAATGCGAATGTATTACACTATATTGCCAAAAGTATTGGGAGACCCCTCCAAATTATTGAATTCAGGTGTTCCAATCACTCCCATAGCCACAGGTGTAAAAAATTAAGCACCTAGGGATAGAGACTGCTTCTACAAACATTTTTTTTAAATGGGTCACTCTCCAGAGCTCAGTGAATTCAAGCATGGTACCATGTTAGGATGCCACCTGTGCAGTAAGTCCATTTGTGAAATTTCCACGCTACTAAATATTCCATGGTCAACCACAAAGTGGTAGGCCACATAAAATCACTGAGCGGGGACAATACATGCTAAGGTGAAGTTGGCAACTGTCTGCAGTCAATAGCTACAGACCTTCAAACTTCATGTGGCCTTCAGATTAGCTCAAGAACAGCGTGTAGAGAACTTCATGGAATGGGTTTCCATGGCCGAGCAGCTGCATACAAACCTTACATTACTAAATGTAATGCAAAGCCTCGGATGCAGTGATGTAAAGCACTCCGCCACCACACTCTAAAGAAGTGGAGACATGTTCTCTGGAGTGTTGAATCTCTGTCTGACAATCCGATGGACAAGTCTGGGTTTGGCGGTTGCCAGGAGAACAGTACTTGCCTGACTGCACTGTGGCAAGAATGGTGTGGGGAGATTATGGTGTGGGGTTGTTTTTCAGGGGTTAAGCTTGACCCCTTAGTTCCAGTGAAAGGAACTCTTAATGCTGCAGCATTCAAAGTCATTTTGGACAATTTCATGCTTCCAACTTTGTAGGAACAGTTTAGGTATGGCCCCTTCCTGTTCCAACATGACTGCACATCAGTACACAAAGCAAGGTCCATAAGGACATGGATGAGCGAGTCTGGTGTTGAGGAACTTGACTGGCCTGCACAGAACCCTTTTGCGATGAATTAGAATTGAGACTGCAAGCCAGACATTCCCATCTAACATCAGTGCCTGACATCACAAATGCCCTCCTAAAAGATTGGTAAAAAATTCCAATTTCCCATACACACACTAAACCTTGTAGACAGCCTTCCCAGAAGAGTTTAAGCTATTATTGCTGCAAAGGGTGGGCCAATTCCATATTAAAGCCTATGTAATAAGAATGGGATGTCATTAAAGTTCATGTGTGTATAAAGGCATGTGTGCTGCCTGGAGACCCCAAAAAAAATCAAGATATTCTGTCTACCTGCTGCCAGTGATGTCTCTCCTTCCCTACTGCTGTACCACTGTTCATCCTGCCATTAGAAGCAGCACTAACACACATGTGCTATCACCTGCCTGCCCTGCATTGAGACTCAAATCTTGAAATTTGGACATTGTAAATTAGGATTTTGGCATCCTGTTCATTTGACTTCTCATGGCCCCTGGTGGATGGGCTTCCCCTTTGAGTCTGGTTCCTCACAAGGTTTCTTCCTTTTAGGGAGTTTTTTTCTTGTCACAGAGGACTTTGGGCAGGGATAATGTAAAGCACTTTGAGACAATGTAATGTTGCGAAAATGTGCTATGAAAATTGGTTTGTTGATTGATTGAATCTGGAGGCACTGGATCAGGTAGAGGACCATCCATGGGCACAGCCATCATCCTCCATCTCCTCCTCCTGCGACTGGAACCAGCAGATGGAACTGCAGCCAGTGTTACTTTAATTACCAAAAAGTATGAAAAATATTTGTCAATGACCATTTTTTCCATGACCAAGACAAGACATTGACCTAGAAATACATCTTTGATAATGAAGCTGTGACAAAATGTATAGTTGTTAACGAGACAAGATGGAATTAAAATTTGAACTTGTGGACTGTCAGACATTCAAAATGCATCTAGTTTGTCTGTCAACATGGGTTGGATGGGTTGAGGGATGTGTGCAAATTAGAGCCATACAGGTCCTGATGCCCTAAATCAACTTAAAAGGCATTTTATGCTCATGAGCTGAGTTTCTTTCTCACACACCTTTTAAATTTTTTTCTCGGTCTGTGTGAGTACTTGTCTGTCCTTGTTAATTGACAGCGTGAGTGTTATCGACAGCTGCAGGTGTTGTGCAAGCTGTGTTTCTGTCTGCATACCTTCGCATTGGTAACATTAACTTGACAAAGGACTCCTGAGCTTTGCTCGGTCGCCAGTCGGGGCCAAGAGGACATTTTCTACTTTTTTTTTTCTCACTTTGGCAGTAGCCTGCTTTGAAAGGGTTTTTTTGTGGATTTTAGTTAAAAACGGTTCAGCAGGAAGTTAGTCTCAGGTAGGTAATTATTTATTTGGTTATTTTGTTCTTTTCCTCAGTTTGTTAATACCTCTACCAGGGGAGAAGCCTTTCTTGAGCTTTTCTCTAATAACCAGGATAGGATTGGAAAAGTTTTTAGAACCATTGAATGGTGGTGATCATAGCATGGGTAAATTCAAGGTTAATTTTAGTGTCCACAGAGCAAAGTCCAAAACAAAAGTATACAATATTAGGAAGGCTAACTTTAATGGTATGAGAATGAAACTAGAAACTGTAAACTGGATAGAGTAAAATAGCAAAACGGTTGAAGAGACATGGGAATTTTTTAGAAGCACATTGTTGCAAGTGCAAGAGGACTTCATACCTGTTTCTAGCAAAACTAAATCTAGGAAACTACAGCCAAGGTGCTTTATTATGGAAATTAAGAATAAGGTCAGGAGGAAAAGGGCTCTCTTCCACAAATGGAAATTAGCTAATGATTTCAAAATAAATAAATTGCAGGGCCCTGATGGCATCTTACCTATAGTTTTAAAAGTGATGAGGGATATTATTAGCCTATCTTTAACTTTAATATTCCAGAAATCATTATCTGTGAGATAGCATGCTAATGTAAAAAATATTCAAAAAAATGGGATAGAAGTAATCCAGCAAACTATAGGCCAATCAGTTTAACTAGCATTACTGGAAAAATAATGGATGCTATAATCCAAGTGAAAATGGTAGATTACCTGGATGAAAATAACATTCTGAGGGATAGCCAGTATGGATTTAGGAGAGATAGATCCTGTTTAACTAATTTATTTGAGTTCTTTGAGGAAGCTACAAGAGAAATTGATCACAAAAAGGCCTACGATGTGATCTACTTAGATTTCCAGAAGGCCTTCGATGTCGTCCTCCACAAACGGCTCTTGCTTAAGATCAAAACTGCAGGGATTTTAGGGACTGAAGCAGCTTGGATCAAAAACTGGTTAACTGACAGGAAGTAGAGAGTAGTTATTAGAGTAATAGGTGGCCTGTATTCATAGTGGGGTACCACAGGGTTCAATTTTAGGACCACTATTGTTCCTAATTTACATTAATGATATTAACACCAATACATTCAGTAAACTGGTTAAATTTGCAGACGACACCTGGGTGGGTGGTGTATCAGATACTGATCTAGCAGCGGAGAGGCTATAACGGGATCTGGATTTAATTATCAACTGGGCTAATACCTGACAGATGAAATTTAACATAGATAAATGTAAGGTAATCCATGCAGGAAGCAGAAATATGAAGTACAGATATTTCATGGGTTCCACTGAAATAAAGGTAGCCGATTACAAGAAAGATTTTGGTGTGAATGTTGATGCTTCCATTTCTCACTCTTTCCAGTGTGGGGAAGCAATAATAAAGACCAATAGAATGTTGGGTTATATATCTAGGTGTGTGGAGTTTAAGTCAAAGGAAGTGATGCTACAATTATATCATTCCTTGGTAAGACCCCACCTACAATATTGTGTGCTTGTTTGGTCACCATACCTTAAGAAGGATATTGCTGCCTTGGAAAAGGCGAAACGTAAGGCTACGAGAATGATTCATGGTCTCAGAGGAATGTCTTATGAGGAGAGGTTAGCTGAGCTGAATCTATTTAGCCTCGAACAAAGGAGAATAACATGATCCAGGTATATAAGACTCTAAAAGGTCTAAACAGTCTGGATGTTGTTCAGCCAACTACTTTTCATGGATTACAACTAGACTAAAACTATGAGATAGAAAATGAATAAAATATAACTAAAACTAGTGTGCATTTTCATGTAAAGGGCATTTAAATCTAAAGTAGCTACCAAAATTAACACTGACTGTGGCAAGCTGCAAGGAGCCGGCAGACAGATCGGTGGTGAGCTGTGAGGAGCCTGCGGGCGAAGCTGTATGAGGAGTTGCTCCATTCCTCCCATAAAACATAGGATTTCCTCCTCCTCCTATGGGTATAATAGGACCCTTGTCCCTTATATACAAGACTGACAAGGGAGAGCAACACGAGGGCAGGAACAAGACAAATGAACAACAGGCATGGCTTGTTAGGGTCACACCAGGGAGGAGATAGGAGGGTCAGTTGGATGTGGCGGGCAGGATATGACAAGTTGATCTTACAAATCGACCATAGAAGTCCCCCTCCCCCATATGGAATGCCTAATCGTGGAAATCTATTGCTGGATGCAGTGTGTGAAATATATGTGACTGTCTGGCTGAATCATGAATCATAGTATCCATGTTAGAATGCATGGTTTAAATGCATATACTAAGGTTTAATGGACTACTGTCTGGAGGTTTTTTCCACCTTTAAAATAGGAAGTACAGACTGCTGGTAGTGAACTGGTTAAGAATGTGGCTGATGTGAGCAAGGCTGAGGTGAGATATTTGGTGAGATAATTGGAGATAATTCCTCCAGGGAGACATCTAGCTGTACAAGTAATTAAAAGAAGTTTAAGTTGTTTATAGATTAAAATTTAAAGTACATGTAGTGTAGAGTCACACCATTTCTGCTGTCCATCAAACACTGTTTATCTTGTGCTTTGGCCCAATTAAATCATTGGCT
>JABFEB020000092.1:33046023-33061703 GCA_019775895.2 Stomatorhinus ivindoensis
CCTCGTGCCTGTTGCTTCCGGGTAGGCTCCGGACCCCCCGCGACCCAGTAGGATAAGCGGGTATAGAAAATGGATGGCACTATTATTTGCACCCAGATTCAAAGGCTGTTTTTCTATGAGTGAGTTAGAGCTAGGAATGGCTACCAAGATCCAGTGCTAAATTGGTACTTGTTCCTAACTGGTCATATTGGACAAATAGTGCAGCTATTGGTATATATGTGAAATAATTCCAGTTTAACCTGACCTGACCTGACTCATTTCTCAATTTTTGGGTATGTGCCTGTGTAAAATAAACATTTTTTTGCAAACTCCAACCTAGCGCTTCCCTGATTCTCATTGACGAAGGGCTTCTTCCTTGCTTTAGGGGTCTTTAATACTGCTTCTAGGAGCCTATTATGAGTTTTCCTAGCAGGACGCTTCATACCACTTAATGTTTCCCATTATTTTTGTAGGTCGCTTGAGGTCATAAGGTATTGCCGGAAAAGTTGAGTCATCTCTGGCATTAGAAAAATTTTTCCGCCCTTTTTCTGGCTGGTTTCTGGTCATTTACAGTGTCTCCTAATTCACCTTGTTCTTTTACACTGCTGTCTGAGAAATTTTGTGCTTTGAAGTAGCCTGCCATGCAGCATAACCTTCTATCAGCAGAACCAGGATTAAACCAGGATTTAAAAAAATATATAGATTGGTGTTAATTTTCTTCCAGAGTTATAGATCACTACAGGTGAGATGAAACATGGAGCATTTAGGCATCCAACTAAATACGGTTGAGCCTGTATCAGAGGAGGTATCAGATACTGAGGAATAGCCAGTTGCTCAGAAATTGCAAATGAATGCTTCTGAATGGTAAATTTAATGTTTCCTGGAACAATTTGCTGCACATAACTGCAGTAGTCCCACTTTAGACTAGACACAACATTAGCCTAACTTTGTTTTCAGCATTGGAACAAGAAAATTCAAATTATATTTCATATCACGCAACAAATGATGTTACAATGTTACCATTACCGATACCATTTTTAATCATCAATTATCTTGTGGCCACCTCTGTGATGATTAAATAGATTGATCTGTTGGTCAATTCCTGTTAATTAAAATTTTATTAAGTTTTTCTGCTGAGACATTGGGGTGTAAGTTTTGCATCACCTTATTTTAATAAAATGTGTCATTTTTACTATCCTAAAGAAGTATAGGTGATAATACGCTTATGTTGATACAAATAAAAGTTTACTAAAACTGTATTGTAAAAATACAGCCGTCATCATAATCACTAGGAAATTAAAAGTTTTCATTTCAAAGGGGGTGCACTCATTTATCCTGAGCACTGTATGTGTGGATATCATTATAATACAGTTGTTTCAAATTTGATTTGCCAAGTTTGGGCCAAACATTTGACTGTCATGGGCCACTTTTTAGGGAATGCTGCTGTACAGTGTGTATTCCATTTACATGCATATTTAAATTATAACTGGATGGTAGTGTGCACTGTAGTTGTGTTGCTTGTAGTTCTCCCGGCTTTTTGCAATTCAGTGATACAAATGATCCCATTTTCAGTTAAAAGAGCAAAGGGAAATTTGGGGGCTGATGGATGTAGAAGACAACACAATTAAATGCATTTATCCAAAATTGATAAAAATGAAACTTGACAGGAAAAATAAAATGTGTCCAATCATACAACAGAAAATGTGTATTCACAGAATAATACAAACTAATACATTCATGTAAGTCTAGTCTGCTTGAAAGAAACACACTCTGACACTAGCCAGCTAGCAGTAATGTTAAAACTTACTAATTTTGTTCAAATATTCTATTCAGTATAATAAAGGGCATATGAGGGCATGCAATTGATAGCACATCACTACCAATAAAACCCAAGAAATTATAATATTTTAACCAAATTAAATGAGTTATGCTGCCAGATATTCTGAGTAATCTGGACATTGCCATCAGTCATAGGAAGTCATTATCGATAAGAAAACAGTGCTAGTGGTGAATACAATGAGGAGTGTAAGCACATACCAAAGACTGCCAATCTCACTAGCAAAGTGTTCCAAAAAGAATAATAATAGCCACACAATTATAATAAGTAACAAGCCACACAGCCAAGACAATCTGAAACAGACACAAATGATGTCAGGAGATCATAGTCGCCAGGGTTCATTCCTCTTGCAGTGTATATGTGGAAAAAACGCCTCTTATTTCTTCCAAAGGCTTGAACCCTGCTCCTCGGGCAATGTCGTCAACTTTCTCTGCAAATCCAGCAACCTGCTCCTTAGAAAGATCTAGCAGGTAGCTGAAACATAGCACTCAAATAAAACAAAGGCTGCAGCAAATGGGATACTTATAGTTAGGTGTACATCACATATTCAGTTATGATACAATATTGTTTGCACATCCCTAAAAATAGACTGGGAGTATCGAACAAATTGAACACTCTCCAGTTCAATTTAAGATACTCACTCTGCAAGTTCCACAACAAGGACAGCCTTAGGTGCAGCAATTAGTCTCAGTGACGGGCCCAGCTGGTGAACCATGCTTTGATGAGAAGAGTACACATTTACAAATGCAAAATGTAAGCAAATTATGGCTATATGTATTAAACAAACAGCAAATGCATGTTTCTAAAATCAAGCAAAATGAAGGAACAGAGAAATAGACATCGTTACTTTTTAAGTGAAAAAGTAGATATAGAATTACAGCGGAAAAATGTAAACAAATGCAATTACCTGGCAGAACAGTATATGCTATCAAACAAACATTTATATTTTTGTTTGTCAGGAAGTTTAGACAATGAGTCCACAGGAAGGAAAGTCACATTTACTCCACAGAGGGTCAAGAGCTCTGCAATAGAAGGGGGAAATTAGGTACACCTTAAAATCCACGGTGAAACGTGAGCTAAGAAGGGGCAATGACGATGCACAAGGATGTACTGACAAGTCCCATATGTCTCCTTGTCTTACCCAGTAATTAAGTGACAAAGACATAGGCTGGCAGCTCAGGAAGTTACTGGTATCTGCTGAACATAATGTTTATGTGTCATTGGGCTAGTTCATTGCAAGCTGGCTTTGTTGGCCAGATATACTTTCTGCTTGGAGATGTGTGTTCCATCCTCTTATTTTTGTGCTTTGTACTGAATACATTGTAAAGTGTAATTGTGCAAAGACAGAGCAGTAGCTGAGCTTTTTTTTTAATGGCCCTTGGTGAGTTCTGAAGCCTTGATTGCCTTATTAATCTTGTTTTATGCTACATTTATCTGAGTAAAGTTATGATGGAGGGGGATAACAAGAGCTGAGGGATTTAGTCGCACAGTTGAGAGCCAGTAACGAATGGGTTCGTCAAGAACGGCTATGCCCTCTACCTCTGTGTCACTTATGACCCCATCTATTAATACTGGCCCCATGATGGAGAGGCTGGTGTTTGTACCTCGGGATCAAAAGTGCCCTGTTTAGAGAATGGTCAGGTATCAGTTTAAGTGAGTTGCTTAAGGAGGAATGAGTGGGTATGAGGGCTCAGCATTTGTCCATGTCCGATCAAGCGTTCTGCTTGATCATTTGGAAGGGGAAGCTTGTGAGGAGATAAAATGTCGCTCTAGTGTGGAACAGGAGCCCCAGCCCAGATAATTGCTTTGTTGCTGGAGCTGTATGTGTATACAGAGTTGTATATAGCTTTGCAGGAGGTTTTCTTTTCCATAAAGCAAGGGGAAGGAGAGACAGTTCAGATGGGACATATGGAGAAAGTAAAGCAGCGTGCACCTAGCGGGATGGTAAATGCTGATAATTTGTTGAGGGACCAGTTTGATGAGTTTATCCGTGACGGTGCCCTCTGTTGTGAGGTAAAGCTGATGGTGCGCAGGCAGCACACTGCTACCATACTGGAATTTAGGAGTGAGGTTATCAGCTGGGAACAGGAAGGCTTGCCAGGCGGTGCATGGGCCCAAAGTCATTCTGGCTCATCAGCTGTTGGTATTCAGTGTGGGGTCCTGGGCCGTCCCCAGAACGTGAGTAATTAAGTTCAGGACTTTGAGATGTAGGAACTGAGGGAACTGCTGAAAGGTCAGCACGAGCAGCTTTGGCAGCTTACTCGGAGTGTAACCCTCTTGCAGCACTCTCATCAGTGCAGTTGTTCATCTGGGTGTAATCCTATCATATGAAGATGTTGTCAACAGCTGTCACATTGCTTGGGAATGTGATGGGATGCGTTTTCCTCCTAGCCCCCAGTCATCACATGTATCCTCTCATTCTAGGGAGGAGTGTTGCCCAGCGGGGGTGCCAGAAAAGTAATGCCCACCAATTAGCAGAGCCACAGTTTAGGTGGGGCTTCTGCTGGCTCAGGGTTTGTCACTGGTTGTAGTTCCGGGTGGCCAATGGGCCCCTATATCAGATATTGGAATTGGAGGTTGAACTTTGTGGTAAGGTGATGTCACAGAGTGGAGGGTACTGGTGGTTAAGGATCTCCCAGGTGCTGTGTCTTGTCAGGTTCCTGCTGTCTTGGGAATGAACGTGATCCAGAGGTGCAATCAGGAGCTCTTTGTGCAGTATGGTTCAGCCTTGTTTGAGTTGCCTTCAGTGTTTATGGCACCTGCGTTCATTTTTGTAGGCCCTCCAACAGTGTCATAGCTCTAGAGTGCAGGCACCTGAGGGTGCCCCAGGTAAGGTTAGAGTCAGGGTGGGAAAGTGTGTCAACGATGAAGTTGGTAGCGGCCACCTATTCTGGACAGTATTCAGGTGCTACCATTTTGTTTGAACCTCCATCCTTGGGCTTACCTAGTTGATTGCAGGTATCCCCTGAGTTAGTTTGAGTGGTAAGAAGCAGTGTGTATATACTGATTGTTAACGGGGGCTGTTAACTTTTTGCTCTACCTCTGTACTATGGTGGATACATTAGCCAGTGCGTATGTGATTAGTTTCCTGCCGGTGTCATGAAGGTTCCTCCTAATGTTGCTAAGGTAGGCTCTCACTTAGTCTCCACTATTGGGCAGGATCAAATAGACACTTTGAACCTGTCTCCTTTGTTAATTGGGGAGCAGGATCAGGTGAGGTCTCTGCTTACACATCGGTGAGATCTCTGCTTACACATCGGTCTTCTCGGCACATGATGTCCCCAGATATACTCCCAGATATCCCACTGGTATATACCCCTGTCTGTGTACAAGGTAGTGAAACCATATTAATGAATCGTAATGTTGCATAACTTTTGCACTACCTCTATTTACTATTTTTTGTATTCCACGTGCCCTATCTGTTTGTTTGAGTTTGTTGTCTGTCTCTTCGTTGCACTGTCTAAAACTGGATGTTGTGCTGTGTTGACTGCAACATGAAGGCTTAAAGGTGAAGGTCTCCAAATGTCCATTTTTCCAACAGGAGGTGCATTACCTGGGTCTTGTGATCTCTGACAAAGGTGTCTCCACTGATCCAGGCAAGACTAAGGAGGGGGTTAATTTGCTGAGTCCTACTGGAGTTCATTTCTGGGGTTCGCCAGTTCATATCGATGGTTTGTAAAGGCGTTTTACCAAGTTGGCCACCACTCTGCATAGGTTGGTGACTGAGCGGAGAGGGAAGAAGTTAAGGAAGGTAGCGTTGGACACTATTGGGGCTTGGACGAAGGAGTTGCAGAGGAGCTTGCCTATGCTGAGTTCTCCTTAATTTTCATTTTTGAAGTAGATGTCAGTTATGGTGGCCTTAGGGCAGTGATCTCTCAGGGGCAGGGAGGCAAGTTGCGACCAATTGCCTATGCCAGCTAACGCTTGAAGACTCTGGAGTGCAATATGGTGAACTAAAGCTCCAATAAGTTGGAATTTCTGGCACTTAAGTGGGCTATGACAGAGAAACTCAGGAAGTATCTGTTGGACCATAAGTGTGTTGTTTATACTGATAACAACCCACTTAGTCATCTGTCACCTGCTAAGTTGGGTGCTACTGAACAGTGCTGGGTGGCTCAGCTCTCCTCCTTTGATCTTGAGATCAAGTATTGGTCGAGGAGAAGTAGTGAGACTGCAGATCCTTTGTCCTGCCAACACCTATTGGGTCAATGGGAAGTAGAAGCTATGGTTCCTAGCAGTTCCCTCCCAGATACATTACAAGTCTCACTGAGGCTGCTCAAGTGGCCACTGCATATTTCCCTTAGTGTCCACCTAATTTGTGTGCTCTACAGCAGGTTGAGCCAGAGTTCCAATGTTTTGGAAGCAGAAGCAACGTCCTAATCATGAGGAATGGGCCTAGCTCTCAAGGGAACTACTCTGACAATGGAAGGGAGCAACTGCCTCATGGTCTGCGACTGATACGTTGTTAATTTCCTTTTAGCTTCAGTGTGTTTGCCCACACATAGGCACATGATGCCAGCAGCTCAAGAAGTTACTGGTGTTAGCTGATCATAAGGTTTATGTGTCATTGGGCTAGTTCATTCCGCTGATTTGGTACTTAGCCTGCAGTTGCATAAATGACTTTTTATGATCTATTCCATATTATAAGACTTGCAGGTCATTTAGCTGGGACACCATAACTGTTATCGGCTCAGCTGTTTTGTCAATTCCACTGCTGCCTATGTTGCTACCGCTCTGATTGGTCTGTGCCTGTTTCGCCTTTGCCCGTTCTCAGAATGTAAAGGACTCCAGATCAGCACTAAATTGTACTCAATGTTGTTTGTACAAATTTTTATCTGCTGATAAAACAGATGGTGGTTTCAGTGCAGAATCTCATATCAAAACAACTGGCCTCACCATTAGGCAACTTCTGAGTGGCTTCAGACAAAGACAGTTCAGGAACTTGTAGGCTGTGTTGAGCATTTGCTTCCTGCATCTCTTCATGAGAAGATGACAGACCCCTGCTGGAAATCGACCGTAACAGCTCCTGGACATTGTGATAAGAGATATCCTGGGCTGTCTGTAGAGAAAAATAGTGATGGGAGAGATAATATTGAGAGTTTTATTGCCAAATTGAAGCCCAGCAACACAAAGCTAGTCCGCTCTTTGAAACCTTTATAAAAGCAAGATGAAACCTTTAGATGAAACCAACTGCAGAAACTGCTAAATAGCTTGTATTACATACAGTGCCTTTAAAAAGGTATTCACCCCTTGGATGTTTTACTCTTTTATTGCTATTTTAAATCAATAAAATGATCAACATAATTTGACTTTTTTGACAAATAAAACCCTTTAATGTCAAAGTGTTATTTATTCTACAAAATAATAACAAATAAAAATAATGTAACATCCATTCATTATGGAAAATGACTTTGAAACTAACAAGAGGATAATCATGTGTTTTGGAACATTTTGAGCTGATATTATTATTAGTACTAGTATTAGTATTATTTCCATTGCTGGTTCATTGGGCCAATTCTCGCCTGCCACGTGGGAGACTGGGCATGTTGTAAAACGCTTCGAATAAAAGTACCTGCCAAATGAATAAATGTAAATGTATTCAATTCATATTATTTTTCATTATTGTATTGGCCAGGTTTGCATTGCTCCAAACATCTTTATACAGCAATAACATCCAGTTATCTATCCATCCATTTTCGGTACCCACATTTCCTACTCAGGCTTGCTGGGGGGGTCTGGAGCCTACCTCAGAAGCTACAGGTGCGAAACGCATCACAATATTTTACTTATGACAAAATGACTGAAAATAAAGAGACATCAAAAGTAAAAAAAAAACACAGAACAGAAGTGTCATTAAACACAGAAGCGTCATTACCCAGAAGCAAGTCACCTCAGATTACTAAGAAATCTGGACCTAAACCCATGGTTGCCAAACCTGCTCCTGGCGATATACCAGCCTGCAGAGGTCAGATACGACCCTAATTTGACACACCTGATACACTCCAGTAGCTTCTCACTATTACAGCCAACTTAGCTTCAATATTTATCTGTATCAGATGAGTTAAATTAGGGTTGCACCTAAGCTTGGCAGAGTGGTACATCTCCAGAAGAAGGATTAATTACCACTGATGTAAACTATTATGCTGCTGTACAATATCCTGGATACAATTATATTTCCTGTACTAAGGGAAAGGGAAGGGCACTATACCTTGGTATGCTGCCCATTCTGTGTCTTCATGAGAGTCTTGTTGTCCGTTTCAATGCCGAAAGACAGATAAGGGCTGGAAACAATATCCCCCCAATACCCTCGAACTGCCACTCTGTCTCCCCTCTGATAGAAAAAACAAACAACCAAACACACCATGACTGGCATCACTGCACCTTTTAACAATGACAAGGTTTAAAATAAGATTTTATTCATCTTACTCAAAACTATTAATATCTCATACTGTATTTGTTTTATTGCAAGAAACTATTGTTATACTGTATAAATAAAAACACAAGACGTAATTAATGTTATATTAAGTTAGTCTGTAGATTCCTATAGTTAAGTATTTATTACACTCAATTATTACAGATAGATTTGTAGTAAAAAAAGAAAAAACTTTACATAATGTACAAGAATGCACCACCCATGAAACTGGGTTTCACACAAAAATGCCTACTAATTTACATACCTATATGAATAATCATTTAAGTATATAAGTTACAAATGAATACTGACGTGATTGAATATGCGGGAGGAAAGTAGACTGTGATTGGTGGATTGGTAAAGACCCTCCCTCATCTCAAAAGCCACACCTTGCTCCCTCCACTTGATATACTGCTGCTTGTTAATGACTGTACACTGTGAGAGTAAAAAGTACAAAGATTACTGCTGCTCATACAAGCACACTGAATGCACAGAAACACAGCTGCCCTAATGGCAATCAATATTTCATTACTATGTTTGTAGAAATGATCAGCAATTTAATGCTACACAGTTAGTTTTAGGTCAGTATGGTGTTAGCAGGTTGCCTGACACCTCCACAGCTGGAGGGTTTGTATCTGCCTCTGTGTGTAAGGAATTCCATGGGTCTCCTCTGGTTACTCCTTTTCCTCATGCAGTCCAAAGACATGCAGTAAGGCTTACTCTAAAGTTAAAGTTTGAAAATTCACATTTTTTGTCATATTTAGGGGACTGTGATATTGTTATGCCACAGTTGCAGGGGAAGGCAAATGGTGGGACAAAAGGACAAATGGTACTGCAATAAAACAAAAGAATGCAAAACAAGACAAGTGCAGTATATGAATAAGTGAAGAGTAAATAAGGTGCATCTCTGGCAAGTTCCCAATGCTACGTGGCATGGGCTCCAGGCCAAACCCCTCCTGCCCCAGCCCCCACCATGATCCTGACTCAAATAAGCAGTTTCAAGATGAATGGATGCACTTAAAACTCTTTTTAAAAACACATTTTACAATAAAGGTGAAACACTCACATGCCTCTGATGCAGCTTCATCATAAGATCCCAGTCAAAGCAACCCAGTCTAGAATCATAGCGTGTGCCCAGGTGCTGCCTAACCCGGCTATCCCAGATCTTTGATATGGAAGGTGATGGAGAAGGTGGATGTATCCACTGTTTGAATATCCTGTCCAGATCATCACAGTCCTTAAACTGAAATGAAATCAGAGTGCTAATGTAAATTGTAGGTTTTCATTTCCTGTAGTAAAACAGACAGCCTTGTAAGACAGGCAGGACTGTTCCTATTATGCTAGGAAGATTTTTTTTTTGTTCCAAGAATTAGCTGTGCAATGAAAGAATAAAGAAAACCTTTGCTTTCTTATTTTCTCACAATAAGTAAAACCTACTGAGTCATGCAACTTCAAAGTACATAAGTATCCAAACATGACTCACCCTAAGATGAGTTGTGTCTAGGCAGGAGTTGTTAAGGCCTGTGAGTGTGTTTGTGACACCCAAGGAAAGCTGCCTGGCCATGTGTCTGAGCATCTGCTCGGTCTGACTGCGGACCTCACTGTTCCCAAAGATCTCCAGGAATAACTCAGTTTTCTCTGAAAGACAATGATATTGATGCATCAAACATACAAATCATTGTGAATCACATTCGGACCTAATGTATAGTGCCAAATGCTGACCCTGTAGTCCCATGCTGCGTGGATGAGTGAGGGCCAGAGAGAGCAGCAACAGCTGCCTAGCTACCACTTCCAAGCAGTTTTCTACCACCCACACCTGTAAAGGCAAAGAAAGATTACACTTAAACACCCTGCCTTTTAAAATACAATCTCTGAACTAAAACATACTAAGTACATGTTCCCAGAAAGACAGAAATAATAAAAATTCTAGCAATAATACCAACTTCTACTGTAATACAGAAGAAGACCATTGTCACACCAAAGGGGAAGCATGGGTCAGGGAAGCAGGAGAAGGGGCCGAAGAATCGGGGAACAATAGGGAACATAATGCAGGACAAAGCATAGACACCAATGACAAAACTCAGGAAAGACTAACAGGGAAGCACTTAAATACACTGACTCAATTAAACAAGAGAAGGAACAGCTGGTAACCAAGAGGATTCCACACAAGGTTAATGAGGGGGCATGCCACACAGGAGGCGCAGCACGATTGGGACATGACAACCATAGGCAAGAATTTAGTCAGTCGTCTAGTCTTTAAAATTAATTTACATATTAGCCACTATAGATGCTCCTCTACTTATGAACAAGATACGTTCCAAACTGCTGTTCATAACTTGAAATGTTCATAAGTCATTATTCAAAATCATTTTAAGGGTATAGGCAAGGGTAAACTCAAAGGAACTAAAACAGTGAAACTAAGAACTAACTAAGGAAACAGGGAAACAGAAACTAACACTGGGGAATTACCAACAGGTAAAAACACAAGCAGGGGCACAAGGAACAAAACCAAATACAAAATCAGACACAAGAACTAGAAACACTAAAATGAAACGCTAGGGAGCAAAATACAAAAACAGAGGAGGTACTGTAGGATTTGAACACAGGACAAGGATCACAGACAACCACATGCAGAACATGTTGAGCCATATGGCTAAACAGGTAACAAGGGAGAACAAAGACTAACATGAAGGACGGGATGACCAGCAACCCCTGCTGGCCAAAACAGGGAAGGGACACAGAGTGGGACCACAGGGGTTGACCCTGACAGAACTAGGATGCTGGGAATATGCACGCTACGCTGCTGCGTGATGGGAGTAGCGGCCACAAGTTGTACTAGGCGGAATTGGTGTGGGAAAAAACATATGTTGGAAACAGGAAATGGGAGCCGAACGAACACAATTTCGACTTACAGTCCACTTCGTTTGTATGTCTGAAAGTTCATAAGTTGAAAGTTCGTAAGTAGAGGAGCGTCTGTACATTTATTGCTATTTTGAAATGATAGTAATTATTTAAGAATAAGGTGTATGTTTCCATTTGCTTAATAAGGAATGCTAAATATTATTTGTTCTAAGAAAAATGCTGACTAAGCCCATTTAAAGCTGCCTTCACTTGTGTATTCATTTCCTCAGAAAGATTGCTGGTTAGTCGGCCCTTTGAGCAATGACAGAGCTGCAGGCGCCCAGCCACCCACATGTAGCGTATCGGTGTTGCTCAGGTGGGCTAGGGTTTTGAGGATATGTCTTGGGTCTCCACTGCCAACAAGCAACACATTCACTCGACCCTTCTGTCTAACTGCTCCTGGAAAAGAGAACAGGGACATTTTTAAAAGAAATTTTAAAAAAAACGTTTTTAGATACAAAACAAACACACAAATACTTATAGCTAGCATCCCTAATTGTCAGGAAATGCAGTGGTAACAGCCGTGTAATTATCATAAAGTATTGTAACATCCCGTTGTTATCCACGCTTAAGTATATGGTGACGTCATGAGTGTCCCGAGATTATGCATGGATAGTTTTGACTTGCGCATTAGAAGTTAAGATGTCCGAGTAAACAGTGGTTGAATCAAACTCGGAATCCTGTGTTTATTATACCGTGCACAATAAGCCAGAGGGCAAATATAACATGGTGTCAGAGTAGCGGTCTGAAGACCCACCGAAAAGACGATGGAAGCGTACGGAATTCCGGCCCCGCGCTTGGACTGGGATTCACCGAATCTACCGGAGGCATGGAGGCGGTTCAAACAACAAACCGAACTGATGTTTTCGGGCCCACTACGGGAGGAACGCGAATCAGATAAGTGCAGTTACCTACTTTTATGGATTGGAGAGAAAGGGCAAGATATATTCAATACATGGACGCTCACCGAAGACAAATCTAAGAGGCTACAAACATACTATGATAAGTACGCGGCATATATTACTCCCAAGTCCAACCCGATTTACGCCAGATTTCGCTTCAATGAGAAAATACAAGCCGACGGCGAAACATTTGAACACTTCATAACTGAACTGAAGTTGCTTGTAAAAGACTGCGGATACCCCAACAGTGACGAAATGGTCAGGGACCGCATTGTATTCGCCACGAACTCGCCGCGCGTCCGCGAGAAGCTGCTAAGCCAGGGTGCCGAACTAACTCTAGAAAAGGCTATAGACATAGCCCGCTCCCATGAGCTAGCACAGATACAGCTAAAGGAAATGACGGGCACAAAAGACAGTCCCAAGATTGAGGCCATGCACGTAACAAAACAGCGGCAAAATACTCACAGATACACAAAAACGAGAGATCACAAACCAACACAAAGAGAATGTGACAGATGTGCAAGCTCACACAGCCCAAGAGAGGCATGCCCAGCTAAAGGTAAACAGTGTATTAAATGCAAAAAGTACAACCACTTTGCAAAAGCCTGCAAAACGGGAAACAACACATTCACAAAGCCTCAGAGAAGACCAGTACATGCCATAGAGCAAAATGCGAATGAAGACCAGTGTGAATTGTACATTGACAGTATCACAACAGTAAATACAGCAAAAAACAATGTACAGGCCTATGCAGAAATCAAAATTGGACCTAGACAACAAACAGTCAAGTTCAAGATAGACTCAGGTGCGGAAATTAATGCTATACCAAATCACACCTTTAATGCTCTATTCCAAGGAGTGCAAATAGCACCACCTACACAGTCTATAACAGCCTATGGAGGCAACACACTGGAAGTTCAAGGCACCTGCAGGCTACAATGTGAGCATAACGACCGCTCAGCGATGCTGGAGTTCCATATAGTAAAGGCCAAAGCACCCCCCATCCTAGGCTTAAGTGCTAGTTTGGACCTAAATCTCATCAAGCTAGTAATGGGAGTAAGTAAAGAGGAAACTAAACCAGACACCAAACCCAAGCCTATAATAAAGGAATACGCAGATGTTTTTCAGGGTATTGGAGAATTCGCAGGCGAATGCACACTCCGGGTCAACCCACACGCAACGCCAGTCGTCTACCCTCCACGCAGAGTCCCCATTGCACTACGAGCAAGGCTGAAAGACGAACTCGACAAAATGGAGGTAAATAACATAATTGTCAAAGTAACTGAGCCCACTGAATGGGTGAACGCACTAGTGGTAGTCGAAAAGCCCAACAGCCAAAAACTACGAGTGTGTTTGGACCCCAGAGACCTCAACAAGGCCATCCAGCGGCCCCACTACCCGCTTCCTACACTAGAGGAGGTCACCACCAAACTTCATGGAGCCCAATACTTCAGTGTCCTAGACGCAAGATCAGGCTACTGGGCTATCAAGCTAAGCACAGAATCGTCAAAGCTAACCACATTTAATACACCATTTGGCAGATACAGGTTCCTCCGCCTGCCTTTCGGCATTAATTCGGCACAAGACGAGTTCCAAAGACGCGTAAATGAGACGTATGAAGGCCTCAAGGGCGTTGCTGCTATAGTTGATGACATCCTTGTATTCGGCAAAGACAAGGCAGAACATGACACGAACCTGAGGGCTATGTTACAACGCACGAGAGAAAGAGGACTGAAACTGAACCCTGAAAAATGCTGCATTGGTGTCCAAGAGGTTCGCTACTTTGGTCACAGGCTCTCGAGTGAAGGCATAAGCCCAGACCCCCAAAAGATAAAAGCCATACAAGAGATGCAGCCACCACAGTCAAAGCCTGAGCTGGAAACCATACTTGGCATGATCAACTACTTGGCTAGATTCACACCACGCATCTCCGAGGTAAACGCACCCCTCCGACAGCTACTAAAACAAGACAGTGAGTTTGTATGGGACGCAGTACATGACAAAGCATTCAACCGGATCAAAGAACTGATTACAAACCACCCGGTATTGGCATACTTTGACACACAAAAGGACCTCACCTTACAGGTAGATGCTTCCAAGAACGGCCTAGGGGCAGTTTTGTTCCAAAATGATAGACCTATCGCTTACGCCTCAAAGTCTCTCAACAGCACAGAACAAAATTATGCCCAAATAGAAAAGGAGCTGTATGCCGTATTGTTCGGGTGCAAGCGTTTCCACGAATACATGTACGGCAGAAGAGTAACCGTGGAATCAGACCACAAACCTCTAGAGGCGATACTCAGGAAGCCACTCGCTTCAGCCCCCCCTCGCCTCCAGAGGATGATACTCCAACTCCAAAAATACAATATTCACATCCTCCACAAACCAGGAAAACAGATACCAGTGGCCGACACTCTTTCCCGCAAAGCCATCGAATACCACGACAGCAGCCTAAGCGAAGGCATGGATGCACAAGTGCACACCTTGATGGCAAACATCCAAGTAAGCGATGACAAGCTGAGAGAATTAAAAGTGACCACAGCACAGGACCCCGAGCTTGAGGCACTGAAGCACGTCACAAAAACCGGCTGGCCAGACAAATGTAAACGGTGCCCGCCACTAATTCGAGAATATTGGAACCACCGAGGTGACATCTCTGAGATTGACGGCATAATGTTTAAAGGTGAGAAGATCATAATACCCCAGAGCTTACGAAAAGACATGCTAGACCGCATCCACATAGGTCACATGGGAGTAGAAAAGTGTAAACATAGAGCACGCGATCTTCTGTTCTGGCCACGAATGGGACAACAGATTGAAACATTGGTGGGACAATGTAACATCTGCCAGGAACGACGGAGTGCAAACACCAAAGAACCCTTACTGCCACATGACATTCCTGAATGGCCCAGGCAAGTGGTAGGAACTGATTTGTTTACATGGGATGGACAAAACCACATAATTATCATGGCTTATTACAGCCGATACTTCGAGATGGAAAAACTGTACAGCTGCACTGCCATAGCCGTTATCACCAAACTCAAAGCAGCCTTTGCACGCCACGGCATACCAGAACGCGTCATCAGTGACAATGGCCCCTGTTACAGTGCAGAGGAATTCCACAGATTTGCAAAGTCATGGGATTTTGATCATGTCACCACGAGCCCGAGATATCCACAAAGCAACGGTTTAGCCGAAAAAACTGTTCAAACTGCAAAGCACATTCTGGAGAAAACAAAAGCTGATGGAAAAGACCAGTATCTTGGATTATTAGAATACAGAAACACACCTGTGGATAACTTTAAATCTCCAGCCCAGCTCCTGATGAGCCGCAGACTATGATCAATCCTTCCCATAACGGCTACAGGCCTCCAACCTAAAGTCACACCCCAGCACATACTCCGAAGTCAGAGAGGAGCATGTCAACAGCGACAGCAGTTCTACTACAACAGATCTGCCAAAGCGATGCCCCCCCTAAATGCAGGCACAGATATCCGGTACCGCCAAGAAGATGGTTCGTGGCATTTGGCAAAGGTAGTTCAACCTGCCAACACACCCAGGAGCTACCACATCCAAACAGACGAGGGACAAGTGCTCCGGCGCAATAGGCAACACCTCCGCGAAACCAGAATAAACCCCAGCAGATTTA
>JABFEB020000092.1:33064868-33079936 GCA_019775895.2 Stomatorhinus ivindoensis
CTCAATGATGTCTTTAGTACATCATTGCATTATGTTTTTGCATACACCTATGTCATTTCCTGTCTAAATATGACTTGGTGGTTGAATAAAATCAAAACTTTAAGTGAAAATTTGCCTGGGGTATGAATAATTTTGAGGCTCACTGAACATAAACAGATAATGTGTACAAATAATCCATCCATCCAAACATCCATCCATCCATCCATCCATTTTCTGTAATGGTTTGACCCTTTCTCTTACTACGTAATCCTTGCAGTAAAGTGAGTGGAAATAAAACATATGAACAAGCAACAAACAGCTACACAGCATCAAATCACAGAGAAGAAAAATTCATGTAAAGATGCAAATAACAGACACAAAGAAGTATGTTGAATTGGGAGGTATGATATAAGTTCCGAATAATTAGGTCGCTACTCCTGGGGACACAAACCACCGAAGGATATTCAGAGATTATTCAATGATGCAAAAGTTAGCGATGGGGTCCTTTAAGAGCAGAATCCACTTCTTCCTCAGGCTGCAGAGTATGCCACTGGGCAACAGGTCGTCTTGGATTGGCCAACATATCTGACCAATGGCGTAGCCCTATCCCTGAGGCACCGTAGCCAATGAAAGTTTTTCCAATGGCATCATTGCTTCCAAGCTTGTCATAGTCATACACCGTTATGAGAACCTGCACTTTCTGCATAGAAAATAACAGGAAATTGTATGATTATGTTAATATTTGCTGGAGGTAAGTACATTAAGAACTAACAGAGTAATATTAATACCTGTATCTGTGCAACTAACAGAGTAATACCTGTATTTGTGCAAAAGGAACGTCAAAACTGAAGCTCTCATTGAAGTAAGGGTTGAGAGTATTTTTCTTAACAGTTGTTTTCTTCTTCTTCAGTCGTTTGCCATTGTGTTGCAGCACAATTTTCACAAATGGATCTAATTAAAACAAAACACAGCAATTCATTTTCAAAGAAGAACAGTAAATTTGCCTATAATAGCAATTGTGTTTGCTGATATGGTGAAGAGGCAGAGAGAGCCACAATGACCAAAATAAGCCTCTAATCATTGAAACACAAATGTAATGAAAATTAGCTAATTGATAATAAAATACAAAATTTCCTAAAGCTTAATTAAGCTGGGTTCCCCAATTCTGGTTCTAGAGGGCCAATATTCAACACAGTTTTTAGATTTCCTTGCTGAAACACACCTTATTCAGCTCATCAGTTAACTGTCAGACTTAGTATGCATGTTTGAGGAGGGAAATCTGCCAGCTGTGTTGCAGACTGGCCCTCTATGACCAGATTTGGAGATTCCTGGGCTAAAGCACAAAATATAGTGGTTAGTTTATGCCCCCTACCGTCTAGCACAAACTGCATCTAATACCAGATGATCTTCTGCAGTGCAGAGTAAAGACAGTAACTAACGTGGCTGGTTGTCTGTTAGGGTAATGGATAACATTGGAAATTGCAAAAGTAATTAATATTTATATAACACAGCTGCAAAAAGCCCTGGACCTCTCATGTAGACGCTTTTAATCCTAATTGAAAAATAGCAGTTAAAAGTATATTTTCCCTGTAAGAACTTCATAAAGTTGCAATGAGAAATTGCAGGGAACCTATGAATGAGTGAGTTGTATAGCACCTGATAAGCCACCAACATCCATCTTCTTCAGGTTCTTAGCCTCCATAATGTTGACTGTGAGTTTGCCAGCTGTAGGAACATAGCGCAAAGAAATGCAGATATCTCCCAACTTCTCTAGCTGAAACACAAAGATGGAAAAAATCATATACAACTGAAAAACTGAATGAGTCAGAAAAAGAAAATACAAAATAGTTGAGATACTGACAAAGAATAGTGATTAAAACAATTAGTTTAACAGACTGAAGGATGGGGGTAAGGAACATCTAGTTAATTTGTGCACAAATTTCATACCTCTTCCTTTTCTCCACTCTCCAAATCTCTCCATTCCTGCAGGGGTTGGCCAAGATCCACACTATTCATGGGGATCTTGATTTCACCAATAATATCATGCTTTGAGAAGCGGTCAAAATCAAAGACCTGCATCACCAGCATCTTTCCCCCAAGTTCTGCATATGGAATCTTTGCAAGGGGAAAAACATGCATGTAAAACATGTAAAAAAAAAGTTTACACATACAGTAGTCGTCCTGTATCCAAGGATGTTACGTTCCAAGATCCACTGCGAATGGCTGAACCCTCCATGATCCCCATATATTACGTGATTTTTTTGCATAAACATGGTAAAGTTTGATTGATAAATTATGCAGAGTAAGACCTTACCAGCGTTAAATACAGTTATAATAAAGTACATTGTACATTGTTATACAATACTGTGCAGTACTATTCTCTCTCAAATTAAAAGGATTTTGATGTTTTAGCCTAATTCTCATGAGATGATAGAACAATGAAAAAATATCAGGCATCAAAGGATGATGCAAATGTAATACCACACAATAAAAATTGTGCTTGTTATGCATTTTTATAACACGGGTACTGTGATCAGGACTGGGCATAAATGGACTGTGGCTTTCTCCATGTTACAGCCTGTACAGGCTTAGATGTTATTTTAACCATTGCAATTACAAATGAACGAAAAAGTAATGTACTGTTTATATTGTATTTAAAAACTGCTTTCAATTACTGAATTATTTTTAGTGGTAAAGAGATTGAAAGTCAAAGGCTTCAAATCACACATCAAGTTAAAACAACAAACTACTCAATGACAACAAGTGTAAATTTGTTGTCCCAGCGCCATTAATTTAAGAGAAAAAGACAAATTGTCATGCCCTGCTCGTCCGATCCTCCTTTGTGCCACACTATCTCGTGTGGAATCCCGATGTCTTCAGCTATTTCTAGTCTTGTTAATAGCTGTTGTGTATTTAAGTCTGCATTATAAGTATGTTTCCCCAGTCCAGTCATTGACATCATTCGTTGTGTATGTGTTTTAACGTATATTTTTGATTAAACCCCTCGAGTCCTGCTTTTGCTTCAACAGTCCATGCCCCGACGAAGAACAAAACAGAATGACCTGACTCCAGAAGAAGAAGACGCCTCCCCTCGCTGAGGAGGAATACCTCATCTTAATAGATGAGGTAATTTATTAGCTGCGGAAACCTGAAGATCCGAGAAGATACCACAGCACGAACCCTTGCTACCCAGGCAAGGGATACCCTGGAGAGGATCTCCCTGCCCAAAGATTTGCACCTTGCATTGGAGGTGCGAGAAAGCTTACAGCAGCTGAGGAGCAGAGTGGCCAAGAGGATGATAAGGCAGGTGGACTGTGGGCTACCTCATGTGTCACCTTTGATGCTGCTCGAACTGTCCCCTGCCCTTGTCAACTCGACTCGCAGAAAGAAGTGGAAAGATCGCAAACAGGAGTGCGTGTCAGATGCCCTTCTGTGACCCGCCGCTGATGGCTGAGGCTTGTCTGCCTGCCACTTCGCCTACGCCTCCCACCATTCCTGCTTCGTCCCTGGCTGAGAAATATTTTCACTTCGGGGTCTATACTGGCGGGTAATGGAGGATCCGGCAGTGTGGGACTCCCAAGAGGCTGCCCGCTCTGGATGTGGCTTCAGGAGGAGTTCACCTCCTTCACACCAACCTCCCCACGTTGAGAGACTGGAGAAAATGGCGGAGAGCTGGAGGTAGCTGCTCCGTTTCAGGTAGGAGCAGGCTTCGTCGGCATGAGATGCTGTGGGGCCGAGGTCATTAACGATCTCAATGGAGCAGGGACCAGAGTCACCAGGAAAACCATCAGTAACACATTATGGTTTGACATCCTGCAGTGCTTGCAAAGTACCCCTGCCCAAGAGGGCCCATCTTCAGTCCCTTCTGATGTATGCCAGTGATCACCTCAATATTTCCAATGAGGCTTTGAAGAATGTGATGTGGTCAGATAAGACCAAGATTGGGATGTTTGGCATCCACTCTGCTTGCTGTGTTCGGATGGAAAAGAATGCTGACTACAAGAACGCTGCAAAGGCGGGTGGATGAAAATCCCTGCTGACCTGCATGCAAACCTCATGACCAGCGACAAGAAATGTCTGACAGCTGTGCTTGCCAAAAATGGTTATTCCACCAAGTACTAAAGCAAGTGTTCCAAGAGATCAAATACGTATTTCCCTACATAAATGAGAAATTGGTTTGTAGTCTTACATGATGATATTTTCTTGCTTATTTTGTTGATAATCTATCTTTTGCTGTTAAAATAAACCCACCAGTGAAATTATAGACTTCTAATTTTATGTTAATGGGTCAACTTAAGAATTCAGCATGGGTACAAATAATTATTTCCCTCCCCCTGCAGCTGGTGGTAGGGATGGCAGGTCCATGTTATGTCTTCAGGCTTCGCTTGGACAGACTCCATAGGCGGAGGCCCTCAAGGTGCTTGCTCTCAAATTCCTGCCCCAGGCCTGGCTTCAGGATGAGACCCTAGTCTCCCCAATCCACGCAGGGTAACATGATCCTTTATAATAATCCTCACAAAAAATCTCTTTGAACCGCACTTGGTCTGGCAACTCAGCTAGGACCAGTTTGCCTTGAGATACCCTACTAGGAGCAACTGCCGCTGACAATATAGCTCCTAGGATCATGGGGGCACACAAACCCCTCCATAACCCTTCCACAAACCCCACGATAAGGTGAATATATATATTTATGTTTTTCCCAGTGTATAGGCAAAAAAGTTCTGTTAAAAATGTTCAAAAGATTTTGAGATGTATCTTTGACACATGCTGGCACATGTTGCATTTAAAATAAAAGAATGTCATTTTTTCTATGTAGTTTTCTTTCTACCAGTCTCATCATGGATAAATAATGAAAAAATGGGCATAAGGAAATTGTTTGGAAAAAACACTTAGCATTACACTGAATGACATTTTGCTAAAGTGCATTCATATGAATCACAAAAAAATATGACTTGTTGGCTTTATTCTTGAATATTAGTAATATGGGGGGATAGGTGACACACCAATAAAAAGGCTTTTAGGGAAATGTAATTGTGTTTCTTTTTACAACTTTGAAAACCTTATAAATCTTTCATCCAGGTACAACAGGCATAATATCAAACGCAGGATTATTGCACAGACCTTGAAGGTGAAGGTCTCATTGAAGACAGGACACAGGTTCTTGCGCTGCACCTTAGTCTCAAACTTTTTCTTCTTGTCAGGGAGCAGGTAGACCTTAACATAGGGGTCTGATGTTCCCCCCATATCCATTGCGGCGAGATCCTGAGCCTGGAGTATCGCCACTATCAGCTAGAGAGGAGGAGGACAGTGACTGTTATAGACAATGATACTGGGTGCAGGAGGGAGAGGAAAGGTTTATGATCACTGGTTTAAAAGACAGGAGGGTAGGAAAGAGATAATTTACAAAACTGAGAACTCCTAGATATACTTGCAACAAGTAACAAACAAGCCAGGTGAAGACACACATTTTGACATTATGGTAAAAAAAAAACAATGACATGACAATCAAGCTACAAACAGACAGAAACATACCTGGGTCTCTGTAAAGTTGTAGTCCAAGGAGAACTCCAGCTTACCCAATTTCTCCTGTTCCTTCTCCTCTCCTTCTCCCTCTTTCTTATCTCCTTCATCCTGTTTGACAGTACTTGTCATCGCAATATACTATTTTTAAAGTATATACAGTAGCCGTACAAAAGCTCGCTCCTCCTCTCTTTTCTCCTTGTCATTCTTACCTTTTCACCACCCTCACCATCTCCTTCTCTCTCGCCCGTCCTCCTGCAGCCAGTTTTCCTCTCTCGCACCTTCTTTGCTTTCTTTTTTTTGCACAAGCACTTTTTAGCAATACAGAAGATGACACAGGCTACTAAAGCCAGGAGTACAAGTAGGAGAGCTCCTATTGCCCACAGAGGAACTGAAAAAAGATAGATATCATTATATATAACACAGCATTCATCTCATCATACTCACACAGACAATCACACTTTAAGGTTTGATTTAGAGTCACAAATGTTTTTAGAAGCTTGGATGGGTACTCTACAGATGGAGAATATATTGCTACTATCTCAGTTCAAGGTCAACACGCGCAAAGCACTGCTGAGGCCTGAAATGAATTACTGTGTCAAAAAGAGGTGGAATATTACTATAAGTAGAGAAGACTCCACTATTAAAGCACTTAAGCAAAAAACCAGACCTGCGGTCAAAACGAGGAAAGTAAAAGGTCTTGGGTTGTGAGGTGAAAGTGAGACTGCAGTTTCTAGAGGGAAATTAGCAGTGTGATAGTATGATAGATGGCTAGAAATGACAATTAAATCATTTTAAAATGTACAATATTCCATTTTTACCTCAATGTCATTTTGTCTGAACTCTTAACACCTGTCTTGAGAAATTTAGTGAACTTATATTCAGTGCACTAAAATCACTCAAGGAACCTGGACTAAAAATCCATTCTGATTTTAACATTTTAAGATCTAATTCATTTACTGCTATTTCATCATTTTTCCATCTAACAGACTATATTTAAAATATAATTAACATGTAATTAATAGTGCCTTGTGGGAAAAAGTGGAGAAAAGACAGGCACAATCAAAGGCATCCTTAGTCAGGGTAATAAGCTTAACCAGTGTGAGTAAATGAGATCAGCCCTTACTTGGCGTTCGGCCCAGTTCATTCATAAACTTGTTCTTGATGTCACTAAATTCATGGTGGTGATAGTGGGGGTGCACAGGTGAGGCTGGAACTGATGGTGCTAAAACTGGAGGTTTGGGCTCTGGGTCTGGTGCTGCTGACGGTTTTTGTACAGATGAGTCAGCCTCCCTTCGGGCCTGGAATTCTAACTTAGTCCACTGCATTGCAGTTCTGCTGAAGAAAAAGCACATTATCTGCCATTAAGACAAATTATTAAAGGTGGCTTTATATACTCATTTCCACTGTTCATAATTGTATTTTTTTGGTCTATTAGAATAGATTTGCATGCTTCAATGTTCCAAAACACATTTCTCATGTTGTGCATCTCTATTCACTCTGTCCATAACTATCTGAAACACTCTGTTAGACCTTCAAGCCCCACCCCTGATGAGCTCTGATTGGTCAGCTTGCCTTATTGGTCAGCTTGCCCTACACTGTCTGCAGTCTGCATTCAGATCCTTGCAGGTAGTCAGCCAATAATGATTGTGTTACGAGGTGACCTAACCATGTAACGGAAGTAATAGCTAGAATTGCAACAAGGTGTTTCAAGCATATTATACAAGAGTGGTTTCTTTGGCGTGTGCTTTGGGCCTTAAGACATTGCAGACCATTAATATGCCCATAAAGCTCTATAACACACTAAAGGAAAGGGAAAAACCCGAAAGCACAGGGCCCTGTAAACATTTCATAGCCCACCTAAAACTAATCCAAGGTGAATAACATATTTGATTCTCATTTGGACAGCTGTATATTTTTCCTGGAGAATTTTCAGTTGAGTATCTCACTGAAGGACACAGCAGCAGGGAACCTCTTTGGATTATGTTTTGTCCGTGACCACCACGCCACCTGCTGGCTATTCAGTAGAAAATCTTTTTTTTTTTTCATATGTAATTCTCTCTGCAATCACTCTGCCTTTTTGCTTCCTTCTTATTCTTCGCTAATAATGGTATTTCACTTGTCTTGTGTTTGCTTTGTCACTCTCCTCACTGGATACCTTGTTCTACATGTCGATGGTGGGGTAAAATGAAATTTTAAACCAGCTGTGCGATATGGCTGACCCCAATCCCCTGGACACGCTGTTATTCTCCATTCCCATAATACACAACCATGTTGTCCTTGCCTGTCTCTCAACTAATGTAACAAAATCCACGTGGAAGTTAATCCAAAAATCCTAAAGCTTAAATAAATAAGGACAGTGTGACTCCTCCCCGTCCTAACTGATGAAAGCTCTTCTCCCTACCTCCAAGTTTGTTGCCACTGTGGGGAATCACAGCGTACATAAATTCTGCTCTAGGAGCTTGTTGGTTTATTGAGAGATACAATGTGTTTGAGGTCACTGGAGTGTGCATCATAATGTGTTGTGAAACAAACAAAACATATATAAAACATATCAAGTTAAGCACAGAGAATGCTCAGCTTCACTGAACCGAACACTGCAAAGGCCACAAAGGAATTTTTAATGTCATACTACATTCCACAATCTGCACCATCACAGGTTTAAGATATTGATAAATAGTATTTTCAAAAGTTGTTCAAAATGTTTACTTAACAGACAAATAAATTAAGAACCTAAAAAGCCCAAATAAGAAAGAATTTGATTTGAAATCTTTCGTTAGTTATCAGACATTTTCAGATATTTAGGGGGTGGTTGTATATTTAAATTTACAAAAAACACTTAGTTAATAAGCCATACAAATTCATTACAATATACTGTGTCCTGTTATTGTACATTTTCACAATTTATTTAAACCATTTTACATCATTTAAGTAGCTAAGGAAACTAATGTTGGTAACCATGTAATGTTGGTGTAATCTTTAGCCATCTTTGAAAACATCCACACTAAAATATGAAAATGTTCAAATTTGGGTTGTGAAAAAAGCTATTTAAATTTTTTTTTAAATGCTATTGTCCTGTAGTATTTTTGAAAATGTCTGAAAGATAACTTGGAATCATGTGAAAACAACTGCAAATACAATTCATCACATCACAATACACAACTTACCAGTTAGATATTTCCACCTTACTTTCTGGTACTGGATACAAAAAAATGGCGAAACTCCTTTTCCTCCTTTATTCTTTCCCCACTCGTGTATTTTCTGCCTTTTTATATCACTGATATACCCTCCCCCAACACCAAAGAAGCACCGTCCAATTGCTACCACATACTGGTGCCTGACTTAATCTCTTTTGCTCTGCCAACAGCTCATCGGCTGTAACTCTCTCAGATTGCTTTACACATGCATGATGGTCACTACTCACTTCTTTCTGCTTCTCTGCCTTTTCTCTAAATAACCACCCATAAGTAAATATAATGCAGATATTGGTCCTTGGATTCTCTGTTCTGGGTTTAGCTGAGGGTTTGACTCTCATCCCTGCTTGTTTTCTCTCTCACTCTCTCTGCATGTATGCATGTATGTATTTTTAAACAGATCTGCATTTTTAAATCCTGGTTTAATCCTGAAGGCCACGCTGAGCGGCAGATTGCTTCTATGTTCAAAATTTGTAGGACTGCAGTGTACAAGAACAAGGTTGAAGCAGGAGACACTGGGAACGACCAGAAACCAGTCAGGTAGAGGGTGGAAGTGACTTTCTAATGCCAGAGATGACTGTTTACTTATCCGACAGTTTGTCATGAATCGGGGGATGACATCAAGTGACCTTCAAAAGGAATGGGAAACATTAAGTGCAGGTGTGAAGTGCACTGCTAGGACCGTTCCCAGAAGCAGGACCATTAATGAAAAGAAGAGAAGAACCATGCTGCTAATGCACACCCATACACTGATAAAAGAGTGAAGCAAAACATTGTGCAGTGGTTTCCTCATTTTTTTCCAGAGCTGTATGTGTCTGTGTATGTCTGGGCTGCCTGGCTGCTTCAGTAACAGTCTAGTGCACTCTGCTGAATGAGCCATTGCATGTAGGGACACATGCAATCTGCTTCCTTAGTTTAGGGTCCAGGAAGCAATAGGTTTTCTGAGGTCAGTACGTAGTCTCTTCCTCACCAAGACCTCAACAATGCCTTTTCATGACATCCCACGGTATCTGGGGTCTCATGACCTCAGGCTAAATTAGTGGGGGATCTTGGAGCTGCAGTGGTCTTTAAAGGTGCTCCACCAACCACTGGCCCTCTGCCATATGGGTTAAACTTTGAAAGGTATGATGGCTAGGGGAGTAAACCCATGGAATGGTGGTTGGCACAGGCTAATGGAACAGGCTTTGTCCTAAACATTTTGGAGGGCACTGTATGTACAAATTCATATTAGAACTGCAGTATTTTAAAACATGTTGCTTTGCATATGGACAATTTATACAGCAGCCCGAAGCTGGAATTGTTATATACCATGTTACTAAGAGCTTATAAGATGAAAATATAAAGTATCATCAACAAGACATTCCCATTCAAGACATTTAAGACGAAGCTGGTTATTATTACAGATGTGGTGTCAGACTGTCACATCTTGCCTGCCACATCTGCCTGATCCTCCTGTCTCCTCCCTCACACCTGGGCCACACCTCTTGCTTGTTGCCCTGCGTTAGTCTCTGTATTTAAATACCTGTTTATCTTGTCCTCGCTAGTCCGGTCATTAGCATCACGGTCATGAGACTCTCGTGTCTGCCCCTGTTCCATCCCTCGCTTTGATCCCTTGTTTATTTCAAGTCCCCATGTGTTATCAATTCAATGAGACCCATTTTGTTTTGCCAAACGCCTGCCTCTCAAGTTATTTGTCCTGCTTTGCATGACACAAACAAAATGGCAGTACATATATCAGACATCAGACATACTGCAATGTAGCATAAAAGAAAAACTCTTAGCTGTGTTTTGAAAATTGCTGTATAATTATAAAAAATGTTATTTATTATTATTATTATTATTATTATTATTATTAGTGTGTGTGCGTATATACAGGTACTAATACAAATAGATAGATGAATGAAGCATGATATAGCAGTGGAACTGAGCAAAATATATACATTTTTAAGAGAGTGCAAGCTTATTCTAGGATGAGGAAATAGTACTTGAGCGCATGTTCCTGGCCTTGATGAGGCAGGCTGTGGTGGGGAAGAAACTGTCCCTATGGTGTGATGTTTTGGTCTCAATGGACTGCATGCAGACATGTAAAAAAAAATTGGGTCGCCATAAGGAGCTCAATGGACTGCATGCAGACATTTACAAAAGATTGGGTTGCTTTCAGGAGCTCAAGCGTGGTGCCGTGAAAGGATGCCACTTGTGTAATAAGTCCATTCGTGAAATTTGGGAACAACAGCAATTCAGCCACAATGTGGCAGGCCACATAAAATCAGAGTGGGGACAACACATGCTGAGGAGCACAGTGTGCAGAAGTTGCCAACTATCTGCAAAGTCAATAGCTACAGACCTCAAAACTTCTCATGTGGCCTTCTCAAAAACAGTGCATAAAGAACTTCATGGAATGGGTTTCCATGGCTGAGCAGCTGCATCTAAGCCTTATATCACCAATGCAATGCGTCAGATGCAATAGCATAAAGCATGTTGCCACTGGACTCTAGAGCAGTGGAGATGTGTTCTCTGAAGTGACGAGTCTGGGTTTGGCGGTTGCCAGGAAAACTGTATTTGCCTGACTGCATTATGCCAAGTGTAAAATTTGGTGGAGGGGGGATTATGGTGTGGGAATTCTTTTCGGGGGGTTGGGCTTGGCCTCCTAGTTCTAGTGAAAGGAACTCATAAAGCTCATAATGTATTCAAAGTCATTTTTGACAATTTCATGCTCCCAACTTTGTGGGAACAGTTTGGAGATGGCCCCTTCCCGTTCCAACATGACTGTGAACCGGTGTGCAAAGCAAGGTCCATAAGGACATGGATGATCGAGTCTGATGTGGAGGAACATGACTGGCCTGCACAGAGCCCTAACCTTAACCTGACAGAACACCTTTGGGAAGAATTAGAGCGAAGACTGTGAGCCAGACCTCCTCATCCAACATCAGTGCCTGACCTCACAAATGTTCTCCTCGAAGAATGGTCAAAAATTCCCATAAACACATTCATAAACCTTGTGGACAACCTTCGCAGAAGAGTTGAAGCTCTTATAGCTGCAAAATACTCAAGCTTCATGTATCCAAGTGACAGCCTAAAAATCTTAAAGATTTGGAGGAGATCTGCAAAGAGGAATGGATGAAAATTCCTGCTGAGCTGTGTGCAAACCTGGTGACCAACTACATGAAACATCTGACAGTTGTTCTTGCCAACAATGGTCACTCCACCAAGTACTAAAGCATGTGTTCCAAGGGATCCAATATTTATTTCCCTAGATAAATTACAAACTGGTTTGTAACTGTTGCATAATTTTTTGTATTCTTGATCTATCTTTCTTTTGCTGTTAAAATAAACCTACCCGTGAAGATATAGGCTTCTCATTTCTTTATTAATGGGGGATTTTAAGAATTCAGCAGGGGGTCAAATAATTATTTCTCTCACTGTACATGCAGGCTGTTTTTCACTTGTGAACTTTGCAGGAAAATCAGAGACAGGCTGATACGGCAAATGTAACTGTCCTATGGACATTGTTTATTGAAAATGGATTTAGTAATAAAATAAAGATTAAGTTCGTATTAGATTTGTGGTTAAAATGAATTTAAAAATCTCTTGATTGCTGATGCAAAAAAGTGTGTGTAAAAATTGTTCATGTAAAGTTGCTGAGCTGTGCTTAGTTTGGTGTGTGACGTGCATGGTCACAAGACCTGAGCCCGGTAAGGACTCGTCTGAAGCATCTTGGGATGAGTGGCATGGATGCCATGGCAGAGTAGTCTGCACCTGGTCATGGGGCGCACATGGTAATATTATCCACCGTGTAAATGTATACATTTCATTATGTGTGTATATTGTCAGTAATTTGTGGTTTTGTTAAGTTTGTTATTTACATGTTATATTGATGTACGTACACTCGCGTGTGAATAGGAGACTTACGGTAATATTTTGTATTTTTATTTTACTTTGTTTCGTGTAGTTTTCACTGTGTCGTTGGAGATCAGAACAAATAAATAGGTCTTCAAAACATCAGTAGGAACCATGCCTTTTAATTAGATCAGTGCAGCTACAGCTCATGTGACAATAATGAAGTACTTTCTCTGAACCAAGGCAGAGAAATCACTTTCGGCAGGTTTTACTGGACACATCGTCAGTTCTGTTATTAACAGGTGCCTCAGACATTCAAAATCAAATAAAATCACTTTTATTGTCACATCATTAGAGCAGGTGAAATAATGAGTGAAAGTCTTGGGTCACAAGTTCCCATTCCCAGTGCATACAGCATACATACAGTATGCATACAGTATGCCATGGGGCAGACAGACAGCCTGTGGGTGTAATACAGTACAATTTATTAAACCAGAGGCATTCACTAGTGCGGTGGGGAGTGGGGGGTGGTGACCTGGCGGTGGCTCATATCATTTGGAGTTCAGCCTCTTGGTGACTGGGTAGAAGAAACTATTCTGGAGTTTGCTGGTCTGACTCTTGATGTTAGCCAAGTGAGCAGAGTGTGGATGGGATAGCTGGGATTCCTGATGATTTTTGCGGTTTTCCTCCAGCACCACCTGATGTAAGTGGCCTGCAGGGGTGGTAGTTCCTCTCCGAACATGTTTGGCAGAACGCACCACCCTCTGCAGTGTCTTACAGTTGAGGGCAGTGCAGCTCCCATACCAGGCAGTGATTCATTTGGTTAGGAGGCTCTCAATAGTGCATCTGTAGAATGTCCTCATTATGCGTGGGATCAGGCCAAACCATTTCAGCCTCTAGAGTTAGAAGAGGCACTGCAGTGCCTTCTTCACTGCCTCAGTGGTGTGTACTTTACATGTGAGGTGTTCTGTAATGTGCACACCAAGGAACTTAAAGCTGCCGGCCCTCTCCACAGTGGTCTCGTTGATGGAGATAGGGGTGTGTTCTCCTTCCTGCCTCCTGAAGTCCACTATTAGCTCCTTAGTCTTGTTGACATTGAAAGTGAGGCAGTTCTCCTGGCACCAGTGTATCAGCGCACTAACCTCTTTGTGAGCAGACTCGTCGCCGTTGGAGATGAGACCCACCATCGACATATCACCTGCACACTTCACGATGATGCTGGAGCTGTTTGAGGCCATGCAGTAATGGGTGTACTGGGAATACAGGAGAGGACTCAGTACACATCCCTGGGGAGCTACCGTGTTGAGGATCAGTGTGGAGGAGGTGGCTAGGGCAGATCTGACAGGAAAAGCTGTCCAGGAGCTTGGAGCTTCCTGTCGAGCTTGGAGGGGATGGTGTTGAATCCATAGACAACATTCCCACATACGTGTGCCTCTTTTCCAGGTGGGAGAGGACTATGTGCAGGATCAGAGCTAAGGCGTCGTCTGTGTATCTGTTCTGCCGATAGGCAAACTGTAAAGAGTCCATAGTGGCAGGCAGGGTGGAGCAGATGAAGTCCCTGACCAGTCTGTCGAAGCATTTGCTAACAATGGGGGTCGGGGCAGAAATAGCTAAAAAGCACTATATAATGCTTCCATGCAGAGGATTCCTCCACATCAGATGAAACACAGTTGCTCATTAAGACAGGTTATACTTGTGATCTTTGCTACAGGGACAGTGGTGGACATCTTGAAGCAGGCAGGAACAACACACAAGGTGAGGGAGTGGTTGAGCAGACCCTAACCCTACTTTGGGTGTCTCCCTTAAAAATTCACCATCAATCCTCTGGCTAGCATTAGAAATGTTAGCATCACGTCAAGTTACCACTTTGTGCTAAGTGTGTGCATTTGCTTGTATCCGTTTTGCATTTATTGGTAAAAAATAGATCTATTTTTTGACTTTTTTGCCGTTATTTAAAAGTCTAAAATGTCTGTCTCTTAGGAATGGAAAGCATGCAGCATGCACGGCTTAAATACAGCTCAGGGGAAAAAATGAAGAGACCAGAGTATTTAGTTTCACTCTTTTCTCAATTTAGAGTATGCTTCTGTATAAAATGTATAAAATATTAATTTTTGTAAACTCTTCTCTGTTTCTCATTGATGAATGGTTTCTTTTTTCTCTAGGAGCCTGTTACAAACTTATCCACCCATTACTTGGCTGGTTTCTGGTCCCTCACAATGTCTCCTGCTTTAATTTCTTATTGTGTACTTTTGTCTTAGAAATGTTTAACCTGGAAGTAATCTGCTGTGTAGCCTTCTGTCAGCAGAACCAGGATTTAAAAATGCAGATTTGTTTAAAAATATATAGTGGTCCCATTTTTTCCAGAGCTTCAAATTATACATTGAAATCACTAACACAAGCCACATTTTCAAATCTAACTTTACAATACAGATTAATTTTATTGAACTTATGGGTATACAGTTATCCCTCGCTACTTCGCGGTTCACTTATCGCGGATTCACGACTTCGCGGGTTTTTAAATATACAGTAGTAGTAGTA
>JABFEB020000092.1:33152207-33173340 GCA_019775895.2 Stomatorhinus ivindoensis
ATTTGGAGATGCCGCTAATTTGAGTCTCACTTTTTCGCGTAAGTCTGGCTTTATTTAGCTACTTTCATGGAATACCCTGATCACACGGGAATTCCACATGGGGTTAACGAGGGGGTGTGGCAACCGGAAGGAGCGGACGATCGGGGCAGGACAATTACTATCTGAAACCGCATGTTCAAATCAAAGCAAACTTGTGGGGTTTTGAATATTTTCTTGTGGTACTGGAAAAGTTTTGGAAAAGTCATGGAAATGTATTCTGCAAGAACTGGGGGAACCCTTTTCAATGCGAATCTAGCACAAATCTATGTCATCTATAGGTTACAGTGTCACAAATGACACTTCATTGGTAGAACCCATAGCAATACAGGCTTTTTCCTAGGGTCGGGTCGGGTTTTGGGTCATTATCCACGCGTATTTTTGTGGATTTAGTCTGAAATAAGTGAAAATATGGGCCTATTACCCCATTTCACACCAAATAATGTAGGGATTGCCATTTCTATCACAATGTCTCTGTCTCACCGGACGGTTTGCTTGCTTGCAACCAACTCTGCAAGCATGCGAGCAAGCTCTTGCTGCCTCTCTCAGACGTGTACTTTTCCTATCAAAACGTTTAGCATGTGATAACCTTTCATGTTATCTGGTAACTGCTTGGTTCATTACGTGGGAAACTGAGGGGAACAGACCGGCTGAGCTTTCAGAATGTCCACTAGCTTTGCCTATAAGTTTATCGTATGTAAGTGAATAGCTTGATGGCGAAGTAACTAGTCTCAGGACGTTAATGTTACTCCCATAAGCATTTCTCACTACCTTACATGAAGCGTCTCGGGTGGCGTTTTAAAAAAAAATTGCGCCGTTTGCCACAGTTCAGTAGGTGCGCAATGCAGGGGAATGGACCATTCAGTGAGCTGCGCTAAACTGTGAAGCTGTTGAGCTGCTGCCGTATGTAACTGAGCTCCACCCAGCGCGGCAAATTAAGATGCATTTTCCCGACGAAGATGACTTGCGCATTTTCTTGCTCTTCACGCGGCAAAATATATTTAATATTTCTTTCTAGGAGGGGCAGCATGAGTCAAATAGAGCAGCCGGGCAGTTGCGCGGACAACCTTAGCCCTGCCCTGTGCACGTCCCTGAAGAAATTTATCATTTGTGTGCGTTGAATTTACATTAACGTGTACTTACTATTACAAAATAGTAAATTAACCATTTTCTAATATTTATGTAACCATTTACGTTCCTGGTATGGACCGGGGAAGCAGGTACAGGACGCAAGGAATCGGGGAACACGGGGTTTAATCAAAATGTAAAGACAAGCACGATAACAGAACAGGCAGCAAACTCAAAAAGACGTTAATGACCGAACAAGGGAAACGTACTTAAACGCAGACTTAAATACAAAGGACTAATGACAGCAACTGGAAACAGTGCTGATCACACGGGGATTCCACACGGGGATTCCACACGAGGTAGGTGAGGGGGCGTGGCACACGGGAGGATCGGACGAGCAGGTCATGACAGTTCCAAAGGGAATAAACTTTGCGAATGGGATTCGCAATTTGTAAAGGTACAGTATGTTATGTACATGGATCTGTGAATTCGCGCATCAAGTACAAATTAACAGTGACAAAAAATATACAAGAATTTCATCTGCTCCTCAAAAAGTAACTGATATCCTGTTCATCGCTAGATAAACTGTGCTTCTGTTCCCAAACCTTTCCTTAGTACTCATTCAGTTTCTCCATCAGCTCTATTAATCAGTCAATCAATCAATCAATCGATTGATTGATTGATTGATTAGATTTGTTAATTCAAAGGGGTATCAAATCAAATAAAAAAAACTTTATTTGTCCTTTAGGTGCGATTTGTGTTGCACAGACCTAGAACCAGACATTAAAGAAATAGAACAAATAAAATAAAAATAAAGGTTCAGAATAAAACTAATAAAAATAAAGAAATAAGTAATAAATGGTTCATTGCAATTGCAAGTAAGTAAATTAACAGACTATCATATGGTGCAAAATGGGGAGGTCAATATGTAGTGGAGAATGAGAATTTTGATTAAGCAAACAAAGTGGGGTAGTGTTTCAGTCAAAAAATACATGGATGTAGTGGACGGTTGCTGCACATACTGTTGTAATTTTAGGAGAGGTGTTGAAATGGCTCAGCTGACGCATTTTGACAGACATAACATCATAGTTTTACACCAACATCATTCGAACTTCATTTTCTGTGACTGCCTAAGACTTTTGCACAGTACCATACAGGTATGTATAAACATATTGTGACATTACTCTGGGTTCACATACAACCCAAAACAATATTATTAGTTACTTGACTTATTATTTATAATATATGTGAAAACAGATCTTTAACGTAGTAATAAATTCATTGGTATTTTGGTATAATATTTCTTAAAGACCACAATCTGGTCTGTATTTTTGACCTGATACAGGATATTGAAATTCTGAGTGAGAACCAAATCGAAACAGCTGCCTTCCTCTTACACACAGTCCTTCTTTCTCTATGAAATACCCAGACTACTTGAAATAAATCCACCCTTTATATTCAACCTAAAGAGCAGATGGCCTAGAGGTGATGCCAAGTTGACTACTATACTTGATATTCCATAAAGCCATAAAATAATGGCTGGCATGTAACAAACCACTGCTAGGGTCTTACCAAAGTGCACATTGAGGTAAATCACACAGCATTACTACATTACTCTACAATGCTTTAAAAACATGGCTGTTAAAAATGGCAGATAAAAGCAAAGTCCATGAAATATTGATCGTTTTTTTTTTATATGCATATTTTTGAAGGACCCATTGCCAAGCTAAAGGGTGTGAGGATTCATTTTTATATTCCCTTTCTCTTTACTCTGGACCACCATCTCTGCACCAAATTCCCAGTTTTCTTATTATTCAATTGATTTTTATTTATAGACGACTTGTTACAGATTGAGAAGTTGAAAAGAAGAAAAGAAGATGCGTGTGGGCCTATTTCCAGCCAATAAGGCTAGGCAATCCTGGACAGATAATCTTTGTTACGGGCAATTAGTCATGATATAAGCCAAACGCACAAGGAGAAGATAAGAGAGATACCAAAAAAAATAACAGCCTTGCTTTAACGCTACATAGTAAAAGCTTTGCTATTGTGTTAAATTATACTCCTTTGTTACGATTTTTAATATATAACAAGAAACACTGAAGGAAAGCTTTTTCACAAAAGCAAAACAGACTGTATAAAGCAAGGAATGATTCCCTTCATGACGTTAAGACTCTTCCATTTCCAAATTAAAACACCCATGCCTGATCAAGGCAGCATCTGTAGGAGTTCAACTGAAAGCACATCTTTGAAAAAAAAATATATTTAACGCAGGAATAGATACTGAAAGGGTTAACAAAACAAAACTTGTGAAGTCATGCCTGCTTTACAGTAATCTATCAGAATGCCCATAGCTCTTAATATAAAAAGAAGAGATATTCCTTAATGTTGTGATCATTCATCCCTGCTAAGAAATTATAATCATAGGCATTAATTGCTGGTTTTTCTTGTTTCTTTTAGATCCAATGAAGGCCCAAAAAGCCTTAAAGATGGAAATTATTGTTAGCATGATCTTCTATTGGTTTGCTCTCTTTTGGAAGCAGATGTTTGAAGCATGCTGACGGTGCAGTGGATGGTGGAGTTTGTGAGAATAGGAACATATACACAGCACACAAGGCAGAGAATGAAATTAACAAATAATAATTAAGGTTTCATCATTCCTCATCCTAGTAAGTCACAGCATAATAGCGTTTAGCAATGATTCAGTATTAAGTCAATTAAGACAACTGACATTTTCGAATGTACAGTGCATTGGCATTGTGACACAATGTTAATTAAGCTCTGCTGCTAAAGCATTAGAACTGTGATACAGGAGCTTCAAATGATGAACCTGTCATGGGGGGAAGCACAACATGCTGCAAAGGGCCGCATGCGGTGGAGTGAGCTCACGGAAGCCTTATGTCCCACAAGGGACAAAGAAGATTGAGTTGAGTTGAGCTAACACATTACATTAATTAGGAAATAAACACGGCATTGGCATGAATATGTATATGAAATGATTCACCAAAAGGGTCAAGCTCGAAAGACATAATGCAATGAAGCCATTTCAGCCATATCTCCATATTGAGTCATGAATCATTTTTATACAGATGATTATTCTCCCTGATTCTTGCTAATAAAACAATGTTTAAACACAAGAACAAATTTATAATGCAGTTGAGGGAGAACCCAGTGGCACTGAGCACATCAGAAACTAGGCACCGCCATTCCAATTACAACCATTTAATTATTATCTTAAGGCGCATGTTAATGTGTTCAAAATCCCGTTTTCCCATTTAAAGGCACCATCATACCACCCAAGAGTATAAAAAGCTGAATCCGCCATTTTGCTAATGAATTATAGGAACACACTTCATAGTCAAACCCTCCTAGAATAAACAGGTGTATGCAGTCTAACAGTCCAAGTAAATCTGGGTAGTTAAAACAAAAAAAATGTGACATATAGAGCATTGATCAAACTAAAGTTTTCCTCCTGCAGGTAAAACATATTCAAGACTATAATTAAACCCTATTTGTGACTACAATGGCGATTTCCTTTAATATGTTGAAACAAATCATTGTAATACACATTTAGGAACTTGCTATGGAATGACAGACGTATTGCAAGCAATACAGCTTCCCTTTTCATATAGATAAGGCCTGTTCAGTGTATAAAGTAGACATGAACCCACTGGTTCCTCTTCGTTGGTTCTTTCTCTTCTAGTATTGGAGGTTTGTAATTATGGACATGACTTTATTTATTTGAACAACGAAACAATGTCTGTGTGTTAAAACTTTATGGAGTATTTAATACAGGAACAAAAACTACTGAGAACTGAGAAGGAAACACAGTGTGCAAAATGGAAATGAAACTTGCCTTTAAATTTTAAAGGAAATGGGTTAGTTTCAATGGCAAAAATGTGTGAGTGAAGAAGTTCTCTCTGTACTTATCCTCATAGAAAAGGAATACCTACCTTTCGTCAAATTTTGGTTACAATATGAGTACTGTACACGGAGCCTATGAATGGAATGGAAATACATGTTAATATGATAACAGGCAAAAATAAGGGCAGAATGAAAATGAGTATTAATGTTGGATGCATAATGTTAGAGAATTATTCCTATACTACATTAAAAAATGAAATAACATTTAAAAGTTTACACATAAGGTATAGGTATTACTTCTGTGGGAGACTCTACATTTTAGAGGTAAGAGGCTGATACCCACACTAAGCTGCTGCACCATACATTACATATTTCTGTTGTTGCTGATTCCTCCTGACAGCATTCCTGAACTCAGTGGCTTTCTGCACGTCAGTTTCTCTGACTAGTAATAGATGTCAGATTTTAGGAAATCTAAATTACTTTTTGGTATTCAAAACTACAGTGCTCACAGAAAGTCTACGGACACTTGCTAAATTCAGTAAAAATATTGCAAATGTATTGATCTTATAACAAAAATCATTACTTCATTTCTTTACAAAACATGTGTATCACATTAGAAAGAACTGGAAGTCTTAAAGTAACATTAATTTCTGGCATTAATAAATTGTTCTAAAAGCAATAACATAAAACATGAAACATCTGTGTTTAGTATCCCTTTGGGAGCCAATGACTACAACTTCAATTAACAGTAAGATGGCAAGAACAAAACTGAATGAGTCAGTCAAAAAATATGACACCTAATAAAAAGAAAATATCTGCACAGAAGATATGTGCAAATACATTAAACAATGCTTGTCAATGGACATTTGTTATGAAACCAGTACATCTGCAACATTTTTACAGAATTAAGCAAGCTACCCAAGACTTTCTGTGAGCACTGTTTTGGGGCAGGTTAGATTTCCGGTATATATATCTTTACAGTATCTATGTATTCATTTGTATCTTTGCATGATACAGTGAGAGATTATCTGGCTCAAATGAATACACGGAATATACCAAAGTTCTTTTAATTTAAATAATACTAATGTATCAAGTGTATTTTTTCAAAATACACTAAAAGTAAAAAAGCAGGGTTAAACATGGTAAAATCCATTGCTGGAATGCTTTCTCATCAATACAAGTCGCCTGAAAGCTTTGTATGAGTTACATAAAATGTACATTTTGACTCAGCTGAAATACAGCTCTAAAATGCCCTTAAATCATTTGATGCAAAAATTCCTCAGTTCAAAATGTTCTGGGGAGAAATGTTAATTGACCTGAGTTAGAAATAGCTTTTAACATCAAACTAACAGGATGCTTTGTAGGAAAGTACCAGAAGCTTTAAAGAAGAAGCTTTAAAACTATTCTTAATTTTTAATTTGAATCGTATTATTATTATATATATATAATTTTACTTTTTATCCTACAAATGCCCAGAATGCTGGCATCCGGTGTTTTCTGGGAAAGAGTGGATAAAAAAGAGAAAAGATGGGTAAACAGGGTAGAATTATATGAGAACTGAGAAACGCTTTTTTGTGGGAGAGATCGAAGAGGAAAGTAAAAACACCGGGGAATATAAAGCAGATGACAGCTACATACATAGATGGGAACAACACATAGATGTAAAAAGAACAGATACAAGGAAGCAGTGGGAACATAGAACATATCCTGATGGTATCAGGCATATCTGAGAGAAAGAGAGCAAACCAGAACACATATAGATCACAGTAGAAAATATATAGTAATGCATATCCAACAATAAACTGATACACAGTTCTGACCTCTTGACCTCTGTTAACTGACACATTTTGTGTAACGTCAGCAGAGGTCAAAGAGCCAGAGTCAAATAAAGAGTGACTCAACTGGCATACCAGCAAATACCATCCATACATTTTCTCTACCCACTTGTGCTATTCAGGGTCTGCAGCCCATTCCAGAATCTATGGGCACAAGGCAGGGAATAACCCAGGATGGGGCACCAACTCATTGCAGGGCACATATACACATTGTTCATACCCACAGGCAATTTGGCAACTACAGTTATCCTCCGCAGGTTTTTTCGGCGGTGGAGGGAAACCAGAGAACCTGGAGGAAATCCCACGACGAAACGGAGAGAACATGCTAACTCCACACATGTAGAGCCAGGGCAGAAACTCAACCCAGGTCCCACAAGCGTGAAGCAACAATGCTAATCACTGCATCACCACACCACCCTCAAATCAACACATATTATTAAAAAAACAATAGCGATATTGAATGGTTAAGAAAGGTGCTTTAAAACTAAACGCCGATAAAAACTGCCATGTCAACAAGACCTTTTATACACATGCCATTTACACTGCATTCTTCAGATTCAAGATGTCATTTTATGTATAGTATTTTTATATAAACGATTAAAGTTATCAACTTGGGAAAAAGGTTTCTAGTTAGTATCAGTTAATAATATACAGAAATATCAGCACAGGTTGCTGCTGGAGGCCAGGAAGATTTCCACTGGAGTCAATATGGGGGAGGATCAGCTACTGCCGTTACACTTCTAGTCATCAAAAGACTGAAGTTTAGAATAGAGCCCAGTATTAACCTGTGGCTGGATTTCGAAGTGAATTTTACTTTATTTTACTAATGCAGGAGACTGCTTGTGGGACACAGTTTGGGGGGATCGTCAAGGACGCAACCAAAAAGCTTCAGCTTCTGACTTGAGGTCTGCCAGCACCAATCACTCACCTCCAAGCTGCAGAGTCAGCCAATCAGAGTCGTCTGCAAATCAGTGTCTTAGTCAGAGTCAGGAAGCGATTCAGTTGCCAAGAATGCTTTGGACAAGTGCTTAAATGTTCCTTTAGCATTATGGCAATGGAGCACCTGCTGCTCAGCTGGATGCTTTATTTACAATACAGACAACAGCTCTCAACGAAAAGCTCCATAAATAATAATTCGCAAAAGGCACCACCCACGCAAGCCATCTCTCAGGCGGCTGCCTGCTTGGTCTTTCATTTAGCTCCGGAGCTTTAGGTCACATTTAGCAGCCCCGCCATGACGTGAGCAGCAGGGGGCGCCATACTGCCAGCCTCCTGACCACACTTCAGCAGTACTGACAAATATGCCTGGGGAGCTGGATGGCAGCGGCAGAGCCTATGGTACACAGTGCTGGGGATCAACCACACGGAGGACTGACGGCAACAGCAGCGTGCTTTCAGGGAGATCTTTTATAATTCTAGGGACCTTGACATTGTAGGCTAATTTATAATAATAAAAAAAAAACAAGCTGCACTTTTAACCCTGGGAAAGATAACGAATTCGTTTAAGCTGGAAAAAACATATTGCCCCGTTTAAATGAAAGGACTGTACAAAACAACCATTTGATATAAGTCCAAAACCTGTTTTAGTCATCCAACAAGTAGGCAAATGTCACTTCCTGTATGAAATACTGGAATTCACAATTGAAACATGCAGTCACAGCAAATAAAAAAGGGGATGTTACTTTACCAGTGCAAATGTCACTGAAGAGGGAGAACAACAAAAAATAAACACAGGACAGGATAAAAAAAAAAAGAAACTAACTGAATACGTAAATGGGGATACAGTGTCATTTGCAACAATAGCCAACACACAAACATGTGAGATGACACAACGTGGGAAGGAAGACAACAAGACAAAGCACATGGGAGCAGGTAAGACCCAGTGGTAGTGGTGTGAACAAGTCAACAACCCCATGACATTCAGCCGGACAGCACAGACACTTTTCAGATCTACACAGCAGGGTGTTCCTGTATTGCTTAATTCTAGCCCTAATCCACACTCCACATTTAATAATCAATATTGTATATACAATATCATGGATTCAAATAACAGAAATCTGGTTTTAAAAAGACTGTTGAAATTGTTTATAGTTTAAAAGCATTCTTTTATTTTGAAACCAGGAAAGGCTTCTACTCTGGGTTATTACTAATCTGTCGTCAGGCTGTAAGATTCAATGCAGTAATACTGTTGTTCAGCTATTTCTATAAAAATAAATATTTGGATATCTCAAAAGGCAGCAGAGGTAGAACATAGAGAAAGTTGGAGGACTTAAATAAGGTGTGTAATCAGTGTAGGTTGGTATGATTATTTGTCAATACAATGATACCCATTAAACTCAAAAAAATCTGTTCAGTAATTCACATACACATGCACATATACGCTTATGATTTAATAGGCAAAACAAACATGCACTTTTAATTATTGTTGGTCATTTTATTTCATATGGATAGTGTTTATTTGTTGTGAAATTGGTTTCATATGTTCAGTGTACAACCCATAGTAAATACTACGAATACAGAAAGCATCAAGCACAAATGATTACGATGCATTAAAAATTTAAATCTCCTGTCTTAGAATGTAGGTAAGCGAGAGTCAAGTGTTATTGTGTTTTTACCTTTGTACACTATCATTTGGTCCAGCGTGAGGCTGACTTAGCATTGAGGTCCTGTGGTAATGGAGGATCCTCCAGCTCGAACCATTCCTCGCCCACAGGACGGCCAGGGTCACGACCAGCGACTGAGGATTTATTGGGGTGAGCGTTGGGGTTGGAAGAGGGAATTGGGTTTGTTTTTGGAAAGTCCCAGGAGTGGCGGTAGTGGTGGGTGAGAGAAGGTGAGATAACAGGGAGGGAGGTAAAAAAAAAAAGAGGTACAAAGAAGCAAACGATGGGATGTGACCATCCAATAAAGTCAGAGAGACACATATTGGGTAGACAGGCAGGGAGGAGAGAACAGTGAGGATGAAGAAGTAAGTGATGATAGGGGAACAAAAGTAGAAGAGAAAGGGAGCAGTGAGCAATAAAGGAATGTATAAATACATGCCAGAGAGATCTATCTATCTATCATTTATAAATAAAGGAATGTATAAATACATGCCAGAGAGATCTATCTATCTATCATTTATGAATAAAGGAATGTATAAATACATGCCAGAGAGATCTATCTATCTATCATTTATAAATAAAGGAATATATAAATACATGCCAGAGAGACATTTTTTGGACATTGTCAAGCCATAATGAATTAAATTATACTTATTAATTAATGGACAAGCAAGAACCACATGTATTAGATTCTAAATGGATTTTATTCAGCTGTCCCAATCAATACAGTCTGTTATATACAAAATACATGGGAATAATGGAAATATCTGACATACTGAGGAGCTACACTATCAAACTGAGTGACATAGAAAAAAATATGCATGGAATTTGGAGCAATGGAATGGCAAAGGGGAAGAGATGCCTGTTTATGTGCATCTTTTTAAAAGCCTGTCCAATGGGCAGTGCTGGAATAGTTACTTTTAAAATGTAGTAGGTGGCAGATTACTAGTTATCCTGTTAAAAATGTAATAAGCAATGTAACTATTTTGATATTTTGTAATCAAAGCAACCAAATTTATTACATTTGAGTACATTTTGATTACTTTTCTAACAAATGTTTTAAACTAGGCAATAAAGCTGAAAAGTCCCAAGTATTTACTGGCCCACATTGTCTCGAAATATGGCAAAAAGATGTAAAGCAACAAAATGAATATTATTATATATAATCAAAAAGAATATATTCAGATGTAACCCCTATTAATGAATAACTAATTCAGTTACATATTTTTTCTCAGTAACTGTAACCAGTTACAGTTCCATTCATTCTTGTAATTTAATTATGCTGTTACATGTAACTAGTTACTCCCCAATGGGCCATGTTTCTGCATCACCGTAATCATGTGTGTCTGTAAACAGATGCGGGTGTATATTAGTGGCATAAGGGCATCGTGGGCACAACCTGCTTGTATGTTGCGACGCTATGCACTGCATGGGTGGCAAGAGCAGGCATGCAGCTGTGTCTGGGAGCACAATCCTACCTTTCCTCATGCTTCCATCGGCGACTCGTAGCTCCCCACTGCTGAGGAGGAAGCAGGCGCGGTCATGCGGGCAGCGTTCGCGGTCGGCCCCGCCCCCTGCTGGGCTATTCTGCTGCGCATTGTTTAGGTATTCTTTATTAGCCTGGGCTGCATTGGCAGCATCTCCATTCTGTTTGGAGTCTTGTTGAGAGAGAAGCGGTTGGGACACACGATGGATACACAGATAGATGGAGGATGAGAGAAGAGGAAGCAGGGGATACAATTAGTACCTCATAAGAGGTCAAGAAGGGCAAGGTACCGAGAGAAAGTGTACTTGAGTCATCAGCGGTGCCAGCCAAAACCCATGTGCCCCCCCCCAGCTAAGTTGGTGCCCCTAAGGGAGATGGTGCCCTGGTAGACTGCCCATGTCACATAGAGCGTTGACCAGCACTGACACTTTCAGAGTAAATGGGAGTCAGTCTATTAGAAAGAATCACTGCTGTACTTTTTTGCCAACAATAGTAAGTTACAGTCAAGAACCAAGAAAGGTCTAATACTGGGTAAGTCTAAGTTTTTTCCCCCCAGATTCTTCCTTATAATTTGGGCTAGTGTTTAATTTCCCTGCATAAAAAAACATAAGAGTAAGATGTCTCTCTGTGAGACTTTGAAACCATAATGAACCCATATATCCATTCCAGGTGTAGACCTCAGACTGTCATTTTACCAAATGTGAGCTGGAGATTGTGACCTTCTTCAGCCAACTGAGGGGAATTACATTATTAGATGGCAGTTCAGCACTTAGTGATGGCAAAAAGCAGGTGGTCACACAGTAGAAACCCTGAGGTTTGGCTGGGGAGGGCAGGGGGTCCACTAATGTGCTAATTATCAAAGCTAACTTTTTGATCAGCTGTGGCAAAGAAAATTAGTTTCTGCTGAGCAATTTACCAGAAGGAGAAAGTACACACTAAATGGTTACACTTTAGAAATTTGCTAACGTAAGCTGTTCATTGCCAGAGACCTACTGTTGCCTTTTCATCCATCATCAATACAGTGTTTCCAAACTGATCAGAGATGGAGAAGACGTCAACAATCTGTCACACAGGTAGTTTGTAGCTGTAGTTTTCATTCATTTACAACATTGCTCACAAAATTTTTATTACTGTTTCAAATCCATAAAGAATAATAATTATTTATTTATTTATGCAATGCATGTATTTATTTGACAATAAGAAAATAGCAACTTACAGGAGGTGGTATCTATATTACAACAGATTTTTTAATTATATATTTATCACCTCCAAATTTCTCTGTGCATTTTGAAACTTCACAGAAGAAGTTTTACATAGTAGTGCATGGTGTCCGTTCATCAGTCAAGGAAACGACCCAGGCCACTTTGCATCTGAACAAATATACAAGCGATCTGGGTTAGAGCTGTACATATACAATGCTTCTCAAATTTCCAAACTTTTCCGGTATTCCCCCAATGTCAAACTTTGATGACAGAGAAATTCTTTCTATAAACGATGATATTGTGATAATAATTATTTAGCAACAGCTTGTGATGAACAACTATAAAAACTTTACTTCTGAAAAGCATATTTCACATTGACACATTGGCTGCATGAACATATTTTCGTAAAAGGTTGCATTTCAAGTTGTGTGTTTAAAAACTGATCAGTGCAATTCAGTAATAATATCTGTGGAAGCAGAAAAAGGTTTTGACATTATGAAAACCTCACAGCCTCTTACACTTGCTACAATAAATTTAAAGCTAAAAATAGTTAAAAGACTGTTGATTGGATAAGTAGATCTGTCATCTCTAATTGAATTAATGGTTACTTAAAATGGACCCATAGAAGCAATTTTCATCACTACGTCATAAACATCCGGCTCCGCATATAACTTGCAGACACTCCGACAGCAGTAAAACAAATGAATAATATTTTCCAGATTGATAAATCTTGTTTCCAGGTGAATAATGTTGAATAGTCCTAATATTGGATACCTAGTGGTAAGTATACCATTTAACATACTTAATGCAAGCTAACTTGTAGCATTGACTTCAGCGGTAAAGTGAAGACTTTAATCTTTGTACATGCTTTAATCACCATAGCGCCAAAAAACTCAAAACTCGCATCTGCCATCACAGACTAGTTTGGGCTAGACTGTGAGACCATGGTTTGTCAGCAGGCCCAAGAGGCCTCTGGTCATATGAAGGAGACTTTTCCAGTCTGGGTTGCCAGGAACACCCTGTTGCTATAGCAAAGCCTACTCCCAGGAGTATTCTCATCTAACATGTCAGCTGTACTAGTCACCTCAGCATGGTCAAGGCCTCCACTCCAACCTATCCTCATCAGTCTATTGGCTGCTCTGGGGGGGGGCGGCCCTCTTGGAGCCAATGAGCATCATTGTCCTTCTGGACACAATACAACTGACAAGGACCACTTTGTGAAAGAGATGTTTACATATACAGTTTATATTTATATTTAAAATAATCATTTCACATTTGCATAGTAAGTTGTTGAGTACCTTTTACAGTGAGTATAATACAATTTATCATAAATAAAGTGCATGTCATTTAAAATAATTCTACACTGCATGCTTAAACTGCAAGTTTAAAGTAAAGTAGCAAAAAGTGCAGACTCTTCTGATGTGATCTACAGGCTTGGCTTGGTTCCAAGCTGAAGACAAGTTGAAACCCGAATAAAATGTTTAGCCCACTTTTCCCGAAATACCCAGTTGAAGGAAACCTCACCAACTGGTGACATATGATATGATGTCCCAGAATCTAGTAATCCATCTATTCATGCACCTTCCACTCCTATTTCCAGTAGAGGGGCTCAGGGGCACCTGATGTCTAGCCCAGGCAGTGTGGGGCACAAGACTAGACAGGATGCCAGTCCTCCGCAAGAAGCATTTCATAATACATTCACAAAAACGTAGATCACTTTTATCTGTTCTAATAGGGGTCAAATGAAGACAATCATTTTGAGGTCATTACCTAATTTCATCTGGCAATGTAAAACAACAGCAACGTTCAGACCAACAATCTTTGAAATACCTACGTCGTGTGTGTGTGTGGGTTTCTTTTACATTGTGGGGACATTTTTCCAGTCTCCACAAGAGTAACCTCAGTTTTATAAAAATACATGAATGTAATCAAAAATTAAATAGCCAAATGTCTAGTATTTTGTTTTGTTGTTTACGGTTCAATTTTAGACCCGGGTAAGGAGGGTTTAATGGAGAGTTCCCACAAAGATACAAATATTAACAATGTGCTTGTGTGTGTTTTGTGTATGTGTTAATACACAAAGTTAATCTCCTTAAGATCTGTAAATTAAAATGAATGTGTGCAAAGAAACACTTTTTGTGATAAAATTATAAAATTTACACCAGACACCACTGCCATAACAGGAAAAACCTAATGACAATGTTAATACGCATGTGTGTAGTAGCTAGCTACATCATAGTGTATTCAAAATCAAGCATAACCAAACTAAGATGTTTTGTCACGAGATAAAACAGAGCCCAAGAGTCCCCTCTTGATAAAATAAGCAGTTACTGTGTTTTGCCTCTGCATGGCAGAATGTACCAAATGTGTGAAATGTGAGTTAAAAGCTGTTATCCTTGCCAGCCACATTGTTGGGTAGCAATCAAACTCAACAATCGTCTTGCTAAAGTTCTTGAGGAAAAACTGAGCCCCTGACAATGCTGTTGAGTGAAGCTTTTGAAGCTAGCTATAAACAAAATGGATCCTTCGCTTTTCCTCATCACCCCTTGGAGTTGACTTCTGAAAAAAAAATATATTCAGGATTTTATTAGTATTTAACTTTTTTGAACGCTGAAGATTTGTTGTCATGTATTTTCAAAGTTAATTCAACCAATCTATCAATCAAACAATGTTTTATTTGTCACATACACAATTAAACCCAGTACAATGTGTAGTGAAATACCAGGTTGCCTAACTCCAAGACTGTGATAACAGGAGATATAAGTATGGAGATAAATCTTTAAAAAATAAACATTGAACAATAATCATAAATAATCAGAGCATGTTTTTTTCTATTCAACTGGGAAAAGTTTAATATGAATAGCAATTTTAAATCATCTCTTGCATTACACCCAATGAAGATTATTTAAATACACTTCATGTCTGAATTGGAAGCCAGATATAACAGAATCGAAGCAATTGCCTAACAAGTTAGCTACTGCAGAAAAGCGCCGTTATACCTTAACAATTACCCAACAATTTCATATATATTTATAACTTTCAAAATAATTACAATGAAATGGAAGCTATTTAACAATTAAGTTTTTAACAATATACCCATACACTGTTATTCATGTTGATATATTATTTTTAATTGATGTATCATTCTAATTTGTGAGGTACTTTCATGCCCTATAAAAATGTGTCTGATACGAACAAAAATCAGGAGTGGTCACAAAGCAAAACATTTCTGTTGGTGTGAGCAGGCATCAGCAGTTAGAGGTCTTGTGAGGCTTAACTGCAGACAGGCCAAATCCCCTGGAAGACTCAGTAGTCAGAAAGGGATTCCAGCTCCCAGACACCTTGAAATAAGTGACAGCCTTAAAGATCACAGAGCCAATGGGAGAATCCCAATTGCCCTAAACTTCGCTTCACTTCTACTTCAATTCTGTCATGTTAGGATGTCTCAATCACTGGTTTTCTCTTTATACCAGTAATAATTTGTACACAGTTAAACCAGTTTTTGATATAGCTTTACAATATGCTATTTTTGCATTTTTTTAATGGATTGTAGAGGGCGCAATTTAAATCAATTTACACTATCAGTCAAAACTTTTTGCACACACTGAGATTTTCTACATTTGCAAGATTTAACATTTACTCAAAATACACTATTCTTTGGAAATAACAGTATGTTCACCATAAGAGTACCTTTATTAGCAAGAAAATGTAATATCTTTGATTCATCAAAGTAACCTCCTCTAGCAGTTATAAAAGCAGAGAAATGCAAGGCATTTTTTCTACAAGGGACATTAAATACTGCTGTTTTTCTTGGGATGAAATAGTTAACTAGTACATTTAAAGTTAAAGGACAGCCTAGAATTTGATAACGCCATCACCACACAACCAGCTAATAGGATGTCAGACATGCAATGTTACATACTCTTTCCATGTTATAAAGGAAACTTGTTTTATTTGACACATATTTTGACACATATTTGACTATAGTTTCAAATGTTTAATAAGAATAAAAAATCTGCAGTCTATGAAATGCGTGGAAAAGTGGTAGAAACCTGTGGTGTGAAAAAACTTTTGACTGGTAGTGTACATTGAAAAATAGTAAACAAAACTGTAAAAGGATAAGCATAGCGAAAGCAAATGGAAGAGCCTGAAGTATGTTTTCAATTAATTTTGTGAATCAATGTATCACACACAATTTAGTAAGGTATAGTGCACATATACATATACAAAGCATTTTCAGATATGAATATATGCTATCTATTGTCCGTTTACCCTTGTCCATCTATGCTACACCATACCATGAAAGTTTGTTTTGTTCAGTGTGTTTTTCACACTATGGTAATAGACAAAACTGATCCTCTATCAAGCTTCAATTGATTGTTCGTTTTTCAGGTTGATGTTTATTTTCTAAAAATATTTGTCCTGCAAAATCAGAATTGTGTTCTTTTAAAAGAAATCAAATACAGAGTACAAGTACAAGTACAACCGACTTTGATTTCATATAATGAACACAGATTTTTCTAATATTTATTGTTTTCTCACGTAAGTGGTGTTAACTGAGCATTTATTGTACTAAAATTCACCGGAAGTCTGTCTCTTTTAAGTTCCCTTTGTTTTAATAAAAGGAAATTGAAAAAGTAGGCTCTGACTAAAAGCTGCTGAAATGTTTTAATAATAGCACTGTTAGATTTCAGTGCTGAAGTGACAAACTTAATGCAAACTGGACCTTTACAAAAATACATCAAATCACTGTGCACATCAAATGAATGTATTCTTATCAAATATCAGTACACAATCTACAGCTGTTAACCTTTACAACTAGTCAAGGACTGCTCTCAGGGAATTCCTGCAGTTCTCCCTGTGATGAAAGATTGCAATAAAGAAGATTAAAATATTGCAAAAAATATTTTATTTCGTATTCGATCGTTTTTTACTACGCTGATTTCAGAAACAGATGGCTCACAGAAGCCTTGTGAATTATGATAAACAGGTGCAAAATATTTTACATTTCCAACAAAAACAGACCAAATACATAGCACCTTTAATTCCTGAAGGCGTTCTGATTTTTCAGCTAAAAATTTAGTAACTAATATGTTTTCAGTATACAAAGGAAGCATTATTGGTGACTCACCTCTGTTGACTTCAATAACCTCCTCTTGTGCTCCTCCTAATTCGGCAATCCCACCCAGGTTTCCTAGGATTCCTTCTGGAGAGGCAGTGGCTATAGCAAGGGCGTCTGTTTTACAGTACCCTGGTGACCCTGGCATGGGTGCCCTGGGAGTATGCTTGTACTTCTTCTTGGGCAGCTTCTGTTTGGCCATAGCCAGGGAATAATACAGCCCAAAATTGTTTACGATGACGGGCACTGGCATGGCGATGGTCAACACACCAGTCAATGCACACATTGCTCCCACCACCTTGCCACTCCACGTGACTGGCCACATGTCTCCATAGCCTAATGTGGTCATGGTCACCACAGCCCACCAGAACCCAATTGGAATGTTTGTGAAGGTTGTGTGAGCACTTCCAGTGTAATCATCTGGGTCAGCGCCAACTCTCTCAGCATAGTAAATCAAGGTGGCAAAGATGAGCACCCCTAAGGCTAAGAAGATGATGAGCAGAAAGAACTCACTGATGCTGGATCTGAGAGTTTGGATCAGTACTCGGAGGCCTATGAAGTGGCGGGTCAGCTTGAAGACTCTCAGGATTCGGACGAAGCGCATAACTCGCAGAACGCCCAGAATGTCCGTAGCTACTTTGTTTTCTACGCCAGCTAATGCTAGCTCCAGGTAGAAGGGTATGATGGAGATAAAGTCGATATTGTTAAGGAAGGACTTGAAGTACTCGATTTTGCTGGGACAGAAGATCACTCTCACTGTGGCTTCGATGGTGAACCAGATGACACACATTCCTTCCACGTAGAAGAGCCAGCCGACAGGTTCAATCTCAAAGGTGGATTTCTCCTGAGTGACATTGCCCACAGTCACATTTTTGACAATTGGGACGAGGTAGTTGAAGACCTCACATGTCTCCATACAGAATGTTGCAATGGAGAGAAGGATGAAACACAGGGAGGCTATTGCAACATACTACAGGGCGAGAGAAAGAAAGGGGAAGATGAGTCAATATAAACACACTGAGTAAAACACATGGAATACAGACCTAGGACTGACCTGTTACTATAAACTATTGTGCTTTGATGCTGACCTAAGTATAAATGAATATATGATGGATTGAATGGACACTGTACAGCTCATTAACGGTACACTCAGGAACATTACGCTAAGCTGCTGAGTAAAAATAGAATATTGGTCCCAATTGGATGGATGCTACAGAACATTATCATTGACCCGTAAATTAAAGCTACAGTGGAGCATTGCTTGGATGTGAAGGTCTAGGGAGAAATTAAAGATGGACGAACCAATTGCTACAGATAGAAAATGGGGAGGGTTAATCTTGCATGAGCCCACTTAATGCAGGCATCTCACTGAGACTGCTCTGGGGAAGAGCAAGGAGAAGAGAGAACACAGGGGAGGGTCAAGCAGAACACGCCTGCGTGATCACTTGAACATGATTGAATCAAAATAGTCACATGACACACGCAGATGGAAGACAACAAAATAGGTGTAATGTGTAATATTTACGAAATATAAAGCTTGCCCTAACTTTAAATATAATAATGATTTTGTGATTTTCAGAAGCAGGAAGACATCAGAACTGCGACATGAGAGAACGTTTGCATGTTTGCATTGCATTAACGGTTTCAGAACCGTTACACCGGTAGTAACTAGCTATTTATCCATACTGGATTTTTTTTGGATTGTTTTTATGAAACCTTGCTTCTTCTCTCTGTTCCACCATTTTAACCTCTTGCTCATGTCTATTATGCCATTAACAGCTGAAATACATGTGCAACAAATTGTCATTATAATACTAATGCAGCGTCATTGCACAAATCATTTTTACAAACACACAGGTGCGTACATACAAGCTCACATCTGAAGGTCAGCCTTCACAAATGTCTCTTTGACAAGCGGGCACTATATACATAACTAACGGGCAGCTGAATTTAGGTCTGGAATACTCTGATGAGAATAATGTTAGAATCATTCTCTGTGCTTATTATTAGGATGAGCTAATTTAATAAACCCATGAGAGCTTGTCCTAAAAAACGTGAACCAAAGCACTCTTTGTGTGTTGGAAAAAGTACAGCATGGATGTAATGAATGTCAAAACCCCAGAGACCAGGTTTCTCTTACTATGGCTACGTTCACACTGCCATGCTGAAGTAACTCAAATCGGATTTTTTTTGCCTTAATGTGACACAGATCTGATTTTTTCGGGGTTGTGTGGACACGCAAATGTGATCTTTTCAAGAAGGTGGGCATTTAATTGATATTTGGGTAAATTTATCTGTTCAAGCTAATCTGGAAGGAACCTATCGTAATAGAGTAGTATTTTAAATAATTGCACAAAGAAATGGCACAGCGCGGACACGAACGTGGCTACAATGCCAAAGAAAAATTAAGATCCTGAAGTCAAAGTTTAAAGAGGCAAAAGACTCGAATCAGCGCAGCGGTCATGGCCGCACAATTTTACGACCAAATTTTTACTCGTGTAAAAACGTATCAATGTGCGCATGCGTGATGTTTCAGTGGACCGATGCATTCACATTACAGCCAGATACAGGTCACTTGTAGTTATGGATGTGAACCGTCAAGATAGACAAATCCGATCTGAGCAAAAAATCGGAATTGAACGATGTGGCTGGCAGTGTGAACGTAGCCTATATGTTCATTATATAAACATCAGGAAATGGCTACCTGAAATAGGTCAATGATATTTCACAAACTCTGCATATAAGTATTAATGACAATATCCAAAGTATGAATGATTATGAGTCAGAATAAATCATTATTATGTGAGTACGCTATAAAATAAATCCATCCATCCATCCATCCATCCATCCCCACTTATCCTACTGGGTCGCGGGGGGTTTGGAGCCTACCCGGAAGCAACAGACACAAGGCAGGGAACAATCTTGGACGGGGGGCCAGCCTATCGCAGGGCACACCCACACACAGGCAATTTAGGGACTCCTGTCAGCCTCAGCATGTCTTTGGACTGTGGGGGGAAACCCACAATGACACAGGGAGAACATGCAAACTCCACACACATGGAACCCAGGCGGAGACTCAAACCCAGGTCCCAGAGGTGTGAGGCAACAGTGCCAACCACTGCACCACCATGCCGCCCCTATAAAACAAATGTATATAATAAATACTATGACCAATAAGGTTAAATATTTTATCTTTAGATTCTTTCAGGAATTAATGTGTAAATGAGGTGTGCATGTTTCATCCATTTCATGGCACATCATGTTACTATATTATCATCCAACTGGATTGCCCTTGATAGTGCAACTGTCATCAGCCAACAAGATCTCCATAGTATTTCACTTCCCCCTCTTGCCAAAAGCTTCTCCTTGGGTCATTTCTTGGATCCACTAAACCATTATGAAAAGTTATCACAGTCTTTAAACTAGGCCAGATCACGGGGTCTAAATCCCACAGTAACAAACACGTGAAATGCAATGGTATCATTTTCAAAGACAATCTATACTGGCATACAATTAGTGCTGTTTTTTCTAAATATTGCTTAGGAATTGCTCAAAATGGCACTAAAACTACACAAGCATCACATGAATAATAATGTCGGTGTAAATGACTTCAACTTCAGTTTAGGGCAGATTTAAAAACTTGTCTTCTTACACATTGAATTGCTTCTCCTTCGCACATATAGATGATCATAGTGTGCAGATTTTCTCATAATTAGTAAGTAAATTAAAGTATATAAAATAGCTGTAGTCAGTGAACGGCTTTGAGGCTCTGCTGGAGATAATGTGCTCCAAGGATGCTTGCATTTACATGTTACAAGTAAATTGCATTTACTTCTGTCTATGGGCCTGTGCAGGAATTCGTGCTGATTGCTGGGATTGCTGCAGAGATTGCTGGGATTGCTGCACTGGGAGCGAGTGGTGTA